>PISW01012273.1:0-33825 GCA_004023785.1 Mungos mungo | reverse complement strand
AAAAAAAAAAAAAAAAAAAAAAAAAAAAAAGCACAGTATGAAGAGACAGAGCAAGCATCAGAACCAGACTTGATATGATAGAGATGTTGGAATTATTAGACTGCAAATTTAAAATACCCATGATTATTATGTTAAAAACTATAAATGAAAAAAGCAGACAACATTCAAGAACAGATGGATAATGTAAGCAGAGAGATGGGAATTCAAAGAAAAAATTAAAAATGCTACAGATCAAAAACATTGTAACAGAAATGAAGAATGTCTTTGTTGGGCTCATAAGTAGACTAAAATCACCAAAAACTTTCCTGCAACTAAGCAGCTATTTTAGCAAGGTTGCAGGATTTAACATTAACATACAAAAGTCGATCATTTTCCTATATACCAGCAATGGACAAGTGGACTCTGAAATGAAAAACAATGCCACTTACATTAACATCCCCTCAAATGAACTACTTAAATATAAATCTAACAAAATATATATAGGATCTGTGCTACACAAGTCTGATGAAAGAAACTAAAGTACTAAGTAAATGGAGAGATATTCCAGGTTTATGGTAAGGAAGACAATATTGCTAAGATACCAGTTCTTCTCCACTTGGTCTATAGACTCACAGCAATCCTAACCAAAATCTCAACTAGTTTATGGATTTTTACAAACAGATTCTAAAATGTATATGGAGAGGCAAAGGATTCAACAGAGTCACTACAGCACTAAAGAAGAATAAAAAAGTCAGAGGACTAAAATTACCCAACCTCAAGATCTTCTATAACACTACAATAATCAAGATAGTGTTGTATTAACAAAAGAACAGACAAATATATCACTGGAACAGAATAGAGAGCCCATAAATAGACAAACATAAATATAGTCAACTTCAATAAAATTAATGCAATAGAGAAAAGATAGTTTTTCAACAAATGGTGCTAAAACAACTAAAAATCACATGCCAAAAAAAAATCTATACACAGATCTTAACAGTTCTCACAAATATTAACTCAAAACGCATCATAGACCTAAATGTGAAATGCAAAACCATAAATCTCCTAGAAGATAACATAGGAGAAAATCTAGATGACCTTGGGTGTGGTGATGATATTTTAGATTCAACACCAAAAGTTTGATGCATGGAGGAAATAATTGATAGGTTGGATTTCATTAAAATTAAAAGCTTATTCTGTAAGAAAGACACTGTGAAAAGATGAGAAGATAAGGTGCAGAATGGGAGAAAATATTTACAAAAACGTACCTGAAAAAGGACTGTTATTCAAAATATACAAAGACCTCTTAAAATTCAACAATAAAAAAACAAACAACCTAATTAAACAATAAACCAAAGAAATGAATAGACTTCTCACCAAAGAAGATATAGTAATGGCAAATAAGCATCTAAAAAGATGCTTAACATCATATTTTAGTGGGGAATTGCAAATTAAAACAACACTGTCATACACTACAAATGGAATGGGTAAAAAACAAACACACACCAAGAACACCAAATACTAATGAGGATATAGAATAACAGTAGCTCATTCATTGTTATGAGTGGAATGCAAAGTGGTACAGACATTTTGGAAGACAGTTTGGCAGTTTTTTACAAAACTAAATATACTCTTACCATATGATCCAGCAATCATGTCCCTTGGTATTTACTCAATTAGTAGAAAACTACATCCACACAAAACCTACATATGAATGTTTATGTCAGCTTTCTTTATAATCATCAAAACTTGGAAGCATTCAAGATATCCTTCAGTAGATGAATAGATAAATTAACTATGGTACAATCAAACAATAGAATGCTATTTAGTGCTAAAAAAATGAGCTATCAAGCCATGGAAAGACATGGAGGAAATGTAAATGCACATTACTAAATGAAAGAAGCTAGATTAACAGGTTATGATTTTAACTATATGACATGATGGAAAAGGCAAAACCACTGAAATAGTAAAAAGATCCATTGTTGCCAGTGGTTAGAAGGGAAGGAGGGCTAAAAAGCAGAGCACAAGAGATTTTTAGGACAGTGAAACTTTTCTTTAGTACAGGATAATGGTGGACACATGTACTGTACATTTATTAAAACCCACAGAATGTACAAGATCAAGAGTGAACTCTAATGTAAACTATGGGCTTTGGTTGATAATGATGGTCAATGTAGGTTCAACAACTATAACTTTGGCTGAAAGTGTTGATAGTGGGAGAGGTTGTGAGTGTGTGGGCAGGAATTCATGAGAACTCTCTGTACTTGCTACTTAATTTTGCTGTCAATCTAAAGATGCTCTAAAATAAAGCCTATTAAAAATTGTTGAGATAAAAAAAATCTTATTAGTTGCTTTGCTGGCATGTTTTGTGATATGGGTTAGAGCCTCCAATCAACAAGCACTACCAGAAGATCCAGGAAGCCTTTCTCGATGATGGAAGAGGACCAGGAGCTGGAGAGAAAAATACTTTATTGAAGACCTCAGTGGCTGAAGGCAAGAGGAAAACAGCCCTAAAAATGGCGCAGGCAGCTGGAACAGAGAGACCCTGTGACATTTATGTGCACGAGGGGGGCCATACTCTAGGGAATTCTCTTGGTTACATGATCATGAAGAATTTGGAATAAGAATTTTGGGGTTACACTACATCCTTCAGAGAGCAAAATTAATTTATGCATCTAGACTAGAGGTGCTCTTCCAGCTGTTGAGCCATTTCAGACGCCTGAGTGAGCTCAAGAATGCCAAATGTGCTAGACAAATTTGAGGCCAGCATAAAAGAATAAAAGGATCAAAAAGCAAGCAGACATAAATCCACATTCTCGTCCCTTATACAAACTCTGCAGGGAGGACTATCCTCTACAATATTCTCTTCATGATCTCGCAAATCCCAAAAGTAAAAGTGTGATTACAACATGGTTTGTTCTTCAGAAGATGTTCTTCTAGCTATTAACCTACTACAGCTGTTGGAATCCCCCCAAGAACCTTTGTATTGATTCAGTAAACTCCCTCTTTTACTTAAATTTAAAAACAACAAGAAGAAAAAAAGAAAATCTTATTAAATGAAGAACTATACAATGCTCATGGACTGGAAGGCTTAATATAGTAAAATATTAATTATCTTTAACTTAGTCGACAGATTCAGTGCAATCCTTCTTTTTTTAATTTTCTTTTTAATGTTTATTTATTTTTGAGAGACAGAGCATGTGTGGGGGAGGGGCAGAGGAGAGAGGGAGACACAGAATTGGAAGCAGGCTCCAGGCTCCAGGCCCTGATGCAGGGCTCGAGGAGAGCCCTTAGATGATGACCTGAGCCGAAGTCAGACACTTAACCGACTCAGCCACCCAGGTGCCCCCAGTGCAATCCTAATCAAAATCTCAAGTTACAAGATTACAAGTTGCTTGTAAATTATATACAAAAATTCAAAAAGCCAAGAATATCAATGTCTATCTATTTTAGGGATGGTTCCTGTTGATTTGCATATTTTCCTATTCCTTTGTAAGCCTTGTGGTATTTTTGTTGAAAACTGGACCTTTGAATCTAACAGTGTGGTAACTCTAGAAATCATATTCTTCCCCTTTCCAAGTCATGGCTTTTTTTTTATTTTTGCTTTTTTGTGTTTGTGTTTGTGTTTTTATTGTTGTAGGCTACTTCTGTGCCAAGCATCAGCCTGACCTGTAAACTTAAGGTCTTTGTAAATCTTTTGTGAATGTGCATCTTTCCCTAAGCATGTGAAATCTCTTCCTGATTTTCCTCATATATGCAGTTGCTTTTAAACGTCATAATATTTAGGGTCTGCCTCCTAAAAAATGGAAAAAGTGAAAAATGAAAGCAGGGAAAGCATGCTTGAAATCCCCTGGAAGTTGCTATATCCAGAGGAGGAGGGGCTTATAACAGTGAGGAGAGGTGCAACAGCGGCCACCTGACTCTTGGCAAGTCTGTAATTGGAAACTGCAATCATGATGGGAGAACAGGTCTCCAACATTTGGAGGACAGTGTCCTTTTTGCTGGCCCTGGCTCCCCTGGGCTGTGTGAAGGTTGCTCCAGGAACACACACACAGCTGCCTATTAAGTGTGTATTAGCTTTATATCTAAAAAAATATACATACCCTATTTTGAAAACACTTTATTGCTAAAAAAAAAAAAGCTAACCAACATCTGAGCTTTTAGTGAGTTGTAATTTCAGATCACAGATCCCCGAAATAAATATAATAATAATGAAAAAGTTTGAAATATTGTAAGAACTACCGAAATGTGACACAGAGACATGAAGTGAGAGAATATTGTCGGAAAATGTATGCCAATAGACTTGCTTGACTCAGGGATGCCACAAACCTTCATTTTGTTAAAAACACAGTACCTGCAAAGCACAAGAAGCGAAGCATAATAAAACAAGATATGTCTGCAGTTACATCAGACAGATTCCACTGGTACAACTGTTATCTAGACAAAACAGATTCCTGATGCTTAGCTACTCTGCCATCACCCAGAATGCTCCCTTCAGGACTATCTTGAAGAAGAACAAAACTTGAGGACCTATACTACCAGACATTAATACCTATGAAAAACTATGGTAATTAAGATAGTGTGCTTTGACCTAAGGATAAATAAATACCCCAATGGAAGAGAATAGAAAACAGTTTCACACTTATGTGACCACTTGCTTTAACTGTAGATATAATTATAAAAGTAATACAATAAAGGTATAGAATATATCACAGGAAAATACTTACATGACCTTGGAGTAGGCAAAGATTTTTTAAACAATACAAAGGAAGCAGTAACCACAAAGAAGAAGATTGATGAATTAGACTACATTAAAATTACACACCTGTGTTCATCAAAAGAGACTTTTAAAAAGCAAACCACAGAGTAGAAAAAGTTATTTGCCATATATATGCAAAGGTATTTTTTTTTACTTACCAAGAAATGAAAATTTAAACCATAATGAAATATTATTACATAACTGCCAGAATGGCAATATTTAAAAGACTTATAATGCCAAGGTTTAGTGAGGCTGAGAAATAACCATAATTTTCATACTATTGTCAGGAAGTATAACTGTAGAAAACTATTCAGCAGTTACTACAAAACTGAACATACACCTACCCTTATGACCTGATAATTTCACTTCTTTGTACTTACTCAACAGACATGCACACATTATTTATGCACTAAAAGACCTTGGATGATGGTCATAGCAGCACTGTTTACATAACAAGGTAACTTAATGTCTATCAGCAGTAGAAAAGAAAATTAATTATTGTGTGTTCATGCAGTGGAATATTATACAACAATGAGAATGAACAAGTTACAACCCAATGTGACAATATGAATGAGTTTCAATTTCAATATTAAATTATTATTATGAATATCAATATAAATTATTCACAAAAGAATACCTAGGGTAATATTCCACTCATATAATGGTCAAAATGGACATATTCACTTTATGAAAATTCATTTGCACTTCAGAAAAATATTTAGGCTACTTTTGTACTTTTGAAGTATATGCTATTTTGCTTCCCACAGTTAGATCTTACATAAAAACACACCTACGCATGGGTAATCCATAAAGATAGAAAATGGATTTAAATGCTGTACCAAATGACAAGCTAAAAAAAATAAAACACTAATTAAATTAACCATATCCACAATATGAACAAATGAACAACACTATAAAAGATTACTCTAAATCATAATTTTTATGTCTGTATATTATAAACTGCCCTTCTTTAGGATTAATTGCCTAGTTCCTTGTTATTTCATATTGAACCAAACCATTAAAATATATGTCAGCTACCATAGACCTGAAGAAATATGACCAACTTCCCTAGATATATAAGGAAGAGAAATATAAAGAGCCAAGGGGTGCCTGAGTGGCTCAGTCAGTTAAGCATCTGACTCCCAATTTCAGTGGAGGTCATGATCTCATGGTTTGTAGGATGAAAACCATGTTGGGCTCCATGCTGACAGTGCAGAGACTGCTTGGGATTCTCTCTCTCCCTCTCTCAAAATAAATAAATAAAATTAAGGGTGGGGGGAATGCCAAAGACTCCTTGCTTTCCTTTTTGAACACACGAGCTTTACGCATATAAAAAAAGTAATACCTGGCCTAGATTGGTGTCTATGTTAGCTTAGTTACCAACTAATCTTGTTTAGCTTTGAATTAAACACTATTGTTTTGAATTCATCACTAAAATTTTAAATAAAGGAGACTCCCAAAGATACATACTTTAAAATGTTTCAAGAATGGGAAACACTGTTTTTCATTTGTGAGTTATTTTTAATAAATAAGTGATTATTATGAGATCTGTGAGCTTACCTTACTTCCATCACTATTTCACTTCAGCCAAGTTATTTACTCCTTGGTCAGTTTCATCATCTATAAAACAGACAAATTAGATAAGGTCCTTATTTAGCCTCAGCATTCTAAGTATAAAGCAAATGTTGATGAAAGTAAAGTTCCTACTCCAACGATTGAATTATCTTTGCTAATATTAACTCTTGCATAAAATACACAGAAAGATTTTGTTCATTAATTGTCCCCAAATATGAATCACTTCATAACCTTGAAATCACATTACTAATTTATGATGCCAACTTAGTGATACTAATTTTGAAAGTGTCTCTTCTTTATTTTAATATTCAAGATTTTTAGTGAATGTTCAAATTATCAAGTGGTTGTTTTACAGCTAGTACATATAATTGTGCTACAACTCTTTGGGATTCTAACTCTGTCTTAGAACCTCTTTTTCCATTGTGTTTTCAGAGAGAGGCAACACAAATAATATTCCCAGAGGAATGCTAGACTTTTCATACATCCTTGATAATATTGATAAGAAATTCACAGTATATTTGGTAAAAAACAGAACGGCAGGAGGAAAAATAAATCAGTGGTGCAATCATTAAATAGTACTTTTCTAGGAAATGCTATGTTTTTTTTTCAAACACGCCACCAATCTGTACAATTATTGTCAGGAAAGGGTCTACCTCTATAACAAGTGCAACATTAAAAGAACCTGTTACCTTTCAAATTTGGAGATTACCAAGGTAAGAGAAATCAAGGTGGGAGTTATATGAAGGACAACTTGTATCAAAAGTAAACAAAATGTCTCAGAAGAGGTTTTGATCCCTTGTAAACACACAGAATGATAGGTTCATTACTCAGTTTTCTCTCTAGTTAGAATGTCTATGTTAATGTTGGTGACTTGGCTCCCCAAGGATAGAGAGAGCAACATTAGATAATTAAGCAAAAGCAATATGCTAAAGAAACTGAAATAGTATGAATACCCACACTTTTCAGCCCAAAATATTTCTGGTGCTCATATTAGAATGACTTAAATTCTGAGAAATTAAAATATTTAGGTTTGAAAATATCTTTGTGGCAAATACCCAGGTAAGTAAAGTGCCTCACCCAAGTTCACATAGCCAGATAGTGAAAAAAACATAAAACGAAAAAATGGGAGAAGCTAGGCAATGTTCAGTAGGTTTGTTCTCCAAGTGGTCAGTAGGCAATAGACAAAAGGACAAAAGAGAGACACTTCTATTACTGAAGATACTTTCTTTGTATTATTGCATATACACAGGCAAGGTCACATAACAAACCTTATCTAAAGGAGTAACACATAAAAAAGGTATATATATATAGGGCAATAAAAGGGTATGTGTTTATACATATACACACACGTACATAATGTGCATACATATACCTTATATATTATATATACTTTAGTTATATATACCTATATACCTTTATATATGCCTTATATACACACCAACTTAAATATATATAAAGAGAGATAGATAAATACATGCATCTATATATAAAGATATATATGTATGTATACATATAAGGGTATATGTAAACCATATCTCATAAAAAGCACAGTAGGATCTATTATTGAGAGGTAAAAGAGGTAAGCTTTTCATAACTCTTTTCAGAGATCTAAGGATCTTATCTTATTGAAGACTGACATTGTTATAGCACTATTTAGTTAGTACTGGAAAATGTTCCCAGATGAATCCTGGTAGTTATTACTTCCCTAGGTCAAAGATATCATTGAGACTCCTTACATGGCTTTCAGAATATTGAAAAGACATAAAAATAGGTAACCCCCAAATTATATAAATTCTGCATAGCAAAGAGTAAGGTAATGAAGAATACTATCTCTAACTAAATTATTAAATCCACATCACAAAAAGAGATTATAAGTGTTCTAAAACATAAAGATGTGCAGGAAATCATGTTAATGATTTAAAAAATAATTAAGATCTCACCAAGATGTAAAAGCATAGTAAGGAGAATGGAGAAAAATGAAAAGCACACCAAAGTAGGCTTGGAAAGAAAGTCTGTGGGTCCAGACTTCTGCGTCTTAAGCCAGGTGTCTATTAAAAACTCTTCCCTATTCTTTTTGGACATTCTCTTTTAAACCTGCTGAGCACAATTCATTTTCTCACTCTTAACCTAGTGCTCTTTATGCTTTATCTTGCTGTTCTTTTCCTTTTGTCCATTAAAGATTAATACTAATCAGAGCTAAATTGTTCTGCTATTTAAAACTTTACAAATGAAAATAATTCAGTGGAAAATAGGTAAGTAATTAAAGATTTTTTTTTGAATTGTCAGGATAATTCCCTCCATAAAAATACATAGGCTTTTTTTTAGTAAAACTGTATGTTATTATTAAATCACTTATTATAGATCACAACATAGTGGCATAACCTAAACCTTACAGCTTTTTTGGTAAATGACACAACCATAATCCATACTATCTTAAGCAAAATAAGGTAAAAGAGCAGCTGAAGTCAGGGTCTATCAAGCTATAGGTATCGCTAGATCCAGATGATACAAAAGATAATCAGGACACTCTCGTTTTCCACTTTAGGGCTCTGCTACCACAGGATTCTCAGAGAAGCTGTATCCATATGGTGGCAATATGAACAACAGAAATTTCTCGCTTACGTTCTCTCAGCTTAGCAACCCTAGTGGAGAGAAAGTACCTCTTTCCAGAATTTCTAGCAAAATGCACCAGGACTAATACTCTCTCATCATGACCTGGTTTGGATCATACACTCATCCTTTTTTTCATTTTTTAAATGTTTATTTATTTCTGAGACTCCCCCCGCACCCCCCACACACACAGCATGAGCGAGGGAGGGGCAGAGAGAGAGGGAGACACAGAATGTGAAGCAGGCTCCAGGCTCTGAGCTGTCAGCATAGAGGCCAATGTGGGGCTGGAACCCATGAACTGTGAGATCATGACCTGAGCTGAAGTCGGATGCTTAATCAATTGAGCCTCCCAGGTGGCCCTGATCATACAGCCATCCTTGACATAGCATACCAGTTTTCTCCTTGGTTCACCTTGAGTTTTCATGCTGTCTCAAGTCAGAAAGTAGACTCAAGACCACCCAAACTATAGACACTGTTTGGGAGGGAGGGGTAAATTCCTCCTGTAAAAAAAAAAAAAAAAAAAATCAAGTTCTCTTACCCAAAGAGAAATGACTTACTGGTCACAGAAGCAAGAAATAGAAATATCCTTTCCCAGGATATATATTATATATATATATATATATATATATATATATATATATATATATATATATATTTATTTATTTTTGAGAGACACAGACAGTGCGAGCAGGAGAGGGATAGAGAGAGAGAGATACAGAATCAGAAGCAGGCTCCAGGCTCTGAGCTAGCTGTCAGCACGGAGCCCGATGCAGGGCTCGAACCCACGAACTGTGAGATCATGACTTGAGCCCAAGCCAGATGCCTAACCAACTGAGCTACCCAGGTGTCCCCCGACCCAGGATATATATTCTATAAAAAACATAAATACCTCATGAAAACACATGATATTATGGAATATTCCCGAAGATAATATTTTAAGATGTACACTTTGCACTATAGATGATCATTATTGTGACTCTTAACACCTTAAAAATAAGGATGTCATCTTTTGAAAGACAACGAACTTGACATGCCAATTGGTAAATAACAAAATGTTATTGGCTTTTCAGAAATCAGAAAAATTTCAAATATCACTTCACAGGACTATACAACTTTTTAAGATAATTATTTCTTTATTTGGAGAGAGAGAACAGGCACACAAGCAGGGACGGACAGAGAAAATCCCAAGCAGGTTATATGCTGTCAGCATAGAGCCTGACATAGGGCTTAACTCCATGAATCGTGAGATCATGACCTGAGCCAAAATCAAGATTCAGACACTCAACCAAGTGAGCCACTCAGGCACCCCTATAACTTTCTAATTAAAAAAATATTCATTGTTAATCATTTATGCAGTCAGCTATTTTTGAAATATAAACTATCTTGTATGGTTGCAGTGTTGCACTTCAGTGACATCTATACTTTTTTTATGACTATTTACGGAGATCTAGGACTTCTTGTAAATTCTGCTACCATAGTAATCTCAGCAAATAATTAGCTCCTCAGGGAAAAACCCAACTCTTCATAACTTCCAGTTGAAACAGAAAATAGCCTTTAGCTCTTCTTCCTAAATTATGAGACGTTTAGTACTTATACATTGCTACCTACTACATTTGTAAGGAAAACTAAATTTTTTTCTAAGAAATGCTTCCAGACATTCTATCTCCATCTTCAAAGTATTTAAAGATGAAAATCAATTTAATTTTAAATAATCTATTAACAGGTTTAGGAAAATTAAAACACCACAGAGTTTATAGCCTTGCAAATTATTTTAAATATGAAAAGCCAACTCTGTACTTACCCTTCCATTTCATAATCCCTTGTGGCTAGAAATAGACAACAAATTATCTGCAATGAACATTATTTCTGTTTACTTGAAGAAAATGACTATTTTCAAACTAAGGATATTAAATGTATCTCTAAATAGTTCAAAACTAATAACATGAAGCACAAATACTGAATTCTAATGTAAATATGTTTTATCATTTATTTATATTGTGTTTTATCCTGAAAAGATTTTAAAGCAATTTTCAATATGCAAAAATGGAACAAAATAAACAAAGGTAAAGAAAAAAGAAAATAGGTAATATGAAAGCAAGTTGAAGCCAAGAAAAAACTTTGTACTCAATATATATACTCAATACACTTGCAAACTGTGGATATTAATCTAGGTATTTTGGCTTCAAAACCACTGAAGAAAACAACTCTAGGTTATTGTGATACAAAATAAAATATGGGTCAGCAAGTTTACATGAGAAGTACACGTATGCAAACATTAAAATCTTGCAAACTGAATACATATTTGTACTCAGTATAATGCACACATAAACTTAAAACATGCACAAATAAACTTAAAAAAACAAAAGTTAATGCTTTTCTATAGATCAGCAATAGCTGTAAACAAGTGGAATTTGAAATTAAAAATAAAATACCATTTACATAAGCACTCAAAAAATAAAAAACTCAGGTTTAAATTGAACAAAATGTGTATAAGATCTATATGATGAAGAATATGAAACTTTGAAAAAAGAAATCAAAGAAAAACTAAAGAAATGGAGAGATAGTCTATGTTCATGGAAAGAAAGACAGTATTGTCAAGATGTCAGTTCTTCTGACACAATCCATCTATAGATTCATCGTGTCCCCAAGCAAAATCTCAGTAAGTTATTTTGTGGATCTTGGCAAATTCATACTAAAGTTTACATGGAGAGGCAAAAGACACAGGAAACCCAACACAGTGTTGAAAAAGAATAACAAAATTGGAGGACTGACATCCTACTTCAAGATTTACTCTAAAGCAATAGTAAGTGATGAAGTGTAGTATTAATGAAAGAATTAAAAAATAGATCAATAGACCAGAACAGAGAGCTCAAAACAAACCTACATAAATTTAGTCAACTGATCTTGACAAAAAAGCAAAAGTGGGCACCTGGGTGGCTCAGTCGGTTGAGTGTCCAACTCTTGATCTCAGCTCAGATTATGATCTCAGTGGTTCATGACATTGAGCCCCATGTGGGGCTCTGCACTGACAGTGCCAACCTGCTTGGAATTCTCTCTCTTCCTTGCTCTCTGCCTCTCCTCTTCTCATTCACATGTGCGCGTACTCTCTCTCTCTCTCTCTCTCTCTCTCTCTCTTTCTCACACACACACACATACACACACACACACACACACACACAAAGAAAACTAATACAAGGGAGAAAAGATAATCTTTACAAAAAATGTTGCATTAACTGGGCATCAAATGTAAAAAAAAAAAAAGAATCTATACCTGGAACTTATATTCTTCTCAAAAACTAAAGAAAATGTATTACTGACCTAAATGTAAAATGCAAAACAACACAATGATTTTTTTAAAATATAAAACCAAAATCATGATCCATGAAAGAAAAATAGATAAATTGGACATCATTAAAATTAAAAATTCCTGTTCTGCAAAGGAAAATAGTCAATAGAAGGAGAAGACAAGCCATAGACAGTGAGAAAATATTTGAAAAAAATATAATATAAGGGACTGGTATCTGAAATATACCAAAAACTCTTAAAACTTAACAACAAAAAACAAACAGTTCAATTTAAAAATGGCCAAAACTGGGACACCTCACCAAAAAAGATGAAAATTAGTATATGAAAAGATGTTCCACATCATATATCATCAGGAAATTACAAGTTAGAACACCATAAGATAACACTACACATCTATTAGACTGACCAAAATTTGGAACACTGACAAGACTGCTGGTAAGGATGTGGAGCAACAGAAATTCTCACTTGCTGTTGGTGAGAATGCAAAATGATATAGCTAGTTTGGAAGACAGTCTGGTGGTTTCTTACAAAACTAAATATACTCTTACCACATCTAAAAACCATGCTCTTTTGTATTTACTCATAGAGTTGAAAATTTAAGTCTATATAAAAACATGCACCAGATATTTATAGCAGCTTTATTTATAATGACAAAAAATTGGAATTAATCAAGATGTCCTTCAGTAAATGCATAAATAAGCTGCGATGCATCTTAACAAAGGAATATTATTCAGTACTAACAAGAAATGATCAAATCAAACCATGACAAGACATGGAGGAAACATAAATACATACTACTAAATGAAAGAAGAAAATCTTATATGATTCCAACTATATGACATTCTGGAGAAAGGAAAAGTATGGAAACAGTGGAAAGATTAATAGTTGTCAGGGATTGGGGGCAAAAGAGGGAGGTATTCATCCACAGAGCATTTTTAGGACAGTGAAAATACTCTGCAAGATACTGTAATGATGCATACATGCCATTATACATTTGTTAAAACCCGTAAAATATACAACATCAAGAGTGCATTTCAATGTAAACTATGGACTTTAGGTAATTATGAAATGTTAATGCAGGTTCATCAGTTGTAATGTATCACTCTGGTTGGGGATATTGATAAGGGGGGGAGGTTATACATATGTGTGGCAGCAGAGGATATATGGGATATATTTCTACCTCCCTCTAAATTTTGCTGTGAACCTTAAACTGCTCTAAAAAGAAAAAAAAAAAAAGCAAACGCTGGAAACAACATTTAGAGTATAATCTCATCAGTACCATTTACTGATGGTAGACAAATATCTTAAACTATCTAAGCTTCCTCATCTTATAGAAAGGGTAGTAATAGAACTTAGTGACTGGAATTATCTCAAGAACTAAATATGAAATGGAAAGTGTTCAACACAGTGGCACCAGCATTATCATTTCCACCTTCATCATCAGCATTATCATCCTAATTATTATCTACAAAATCTTTATTCCCCTCCCTACCCCACCCCCCAAAAAACCTAGTGGAATCTGTAACAGCCCCTCCAATATGGTAGTCCTCAAGCATCAATTTCAAGGGCATCATTCCAATGTTGAGTACAAATATGCATTTTATGTCTATCATTGAAAAATGTTCACATTTAGGGAACTGTGTTAGTGCCATTCAAAACCATTAAGGCAGTCCCAATAGAGCTAAATCAGTTATCTTTATATACCTTTCAAAGTCACTGATGCAAAGTTCTTAATACTGATATTTGTTATAAGTTCACCATTTTATTGAATCCAATCAACTCAAGCTAGAATGATTTTGTATTTGTTCTCTATAGACCTTCTTTTCAGCCTGAGCTAACACTACAGTTTAAGTAGGCTGAAATGGTTTGCTCTACATAGTATTTTTACATGGAAGGACTAGGTACAGTAAAAATCAGAGGTTTGAAACACCAGACATAACAGAAAGGGCAGGGCAGGCCCAAATCCAAAAGAGCAGAATCTTGGAGGCATCCAAACCCCGTTGATTGATGGAGGAAGGATACAAGGAGACAGAAAGCAACAGAAGCATAAAATTATTGCTAAGAGGATTAAAGAAGCACAAGCACAATTTAAAGATAAGAGTAAAGATAATTAAAGATAGTAATAGAATAATCCCAGCATATCATTCAAGTGGATAACTTTTTAGAGAGCTAACAGAACTTGCTCTTCAGCTTCCTTCTTGATAGCCCACCTGACCACTTTCAGATTCAAGATTAATTGGACCCTGATCTTATATTATACACAAAAATCAACTCAAAAAGGATTATGGCTTAAATTTAAGACCTAAACCATAAAGCTCCTAGAAGAAAATATAGAAAGTAAACTCCCTTACATTGGTCTTGGTGATAATTTTTAAAACTTGACAGCAAACGTAAAAGCAACACAAGCAAAAATAAGCTAGTGGGACTACATCTAACTAAAAAGCTTCTGCACAGCAAAGGAAACCATCAACATAATGAAAATGCAACCTATGAAATGGGAGAAAAAATTTGCACATCATATATCTGATAAGTGGTTAATATCCAAAATATATAAAGAATCCTAATTATTTAATAGTAAAACAAAACAAATCTGGTTTAAAAAAAATAGTAAGAGGTCCTGAAGAGACATTTTTCAAAAGAAGACATAAAAATAACCAAGAAGTACATGACAAGGTGTTCAACATATCATTACGGAAATGCAAATCAAAACTACCTCACATCTGTTAGAACGGCAGTCACCAAAAAGAAGAGATAACAAGTATTGGTAAGACGGGGAGAAAGGAGAATCCTTGTGTAAGGTTGGGAATGTAAACTGGTGCAGCCACTGTGGAAAAGAGTATGGAGATTCTACTTCAAAAAATAAAAATAAAAATAGAATTACCATATAATCTAAGAATCCCACTTTTTTTCTGGGTATATTTCTAAAGGAAATGAAAACAACATCTCAAAGAGATATTTGCATTCCCATGTTCATTGTAGCATTATTCATAAAAGCCAAGAAGATATAGAAACAAGATGTCTGTCAGTGTATGAATGGATTAAGAAAATATGATATATATGCAAAATGTATTATTATTCAGCAATGAGAAAGAAAATCCTGCCATTTGCAACATGGATGGCCTTTGAGGGTATTATGCTAAGTGAAATAGCCAGAGAAAAACAAATAGTTCACTGTATCACTTCTATATGGAATTTAAATAAGAAGTCAACTAAAGAAATTAATTAATACTTACTTATCTGTCTACAAATTTCCAAAAAATATGTTTTACAACAGCAACAACCAAAAAGAACAGGATCTTGAAATCAGGCACAGGATAGAATCCAGGGTATCTAGTGTGAGCAGAATAGGTAATAAAGTAGTTTCTAAGCAGTGAGTACTTGGAAAAGAATTATTGGCAGTGCTAAGTCAAAAGTTTGGTAGTATTCTTGTGATCCATGGACTTTCTATTCCCTCTCCCAGATTTCTTTTCAATCGGATTGCTACCCTTTAACTGATCCTAGGGGCCACCACAGCTCAGTGTTGAACAGATTTAGGCTGGACTCCCAATCAACCTGCTGAAAGGGCAAGTTATTTAGCCTTTTTTCAGTTCCAGTACTAACTATGATAAAAGAGGGATTATAAAATCTATCCCAACAAGCTACTATGGAAATAAAAGAGACAGTGTTGCAAGGTACTTAGCTATAAGCCTACCCATGCCTCAACACTGTCATCTGCAAAATGAGGTTGGATTAAGTGATAGGTGACAGATGGCAGCTATATTTGTTGTGAGTTTAAGTATACTGTACAGAGTGGTTGAATCACTATGTTGTATGCCAGAAACTAATGTAATGTCATGTGTCAACTATATTCAAAACAACAACAACAGAAGGAGGAGGAGGAGTGGGAGGAGGAGGTCATCTCGGAGGTATCTTCCACCTACTATGGAATTCCATGGCTGCATAAGTATCCCAAATTAGGAATTTTCCAAATAACTCTTCTTTGGGCTTAATAGTCTAACACTAAATTCCCTTCCTGTGCCCTCTAGTTGTCATCACTAATCTTTCCAATGATTGTGAAGAACATGTAACATGATACCAAACCCAAGGAAGAAAATTTAGTACTGTGGGATGATCAAAAAATGTTTGGAACTAGGCAGACCTTGCATTAAATTCTGAATGTGCCATGTTGGTTATATAATTTTGAACAAGTTATTTTAACTGCTTAAGAATTTATTTTCTATTATAAAAATGAGACTAATAAGTAATATTTACCTAAAGGTGCTAGAGTGTGAAAACTTGAATTAATGCGTCTAGCAAGCACTTAATGCTATATAGTTATTTTATCTCAATAATTTGACCAAAATACCCTAAAAGAATCAAGAGAATTAAGCTTTAATACATCTATATATGCTTAAGACATTTTTGATAAAATAATCTGGCAGTGTTTTAAGCACCCCCCCAAATATTGTGAATTTTAAAATAAAAATTATAGCAATAGTGAGATTAAAATGCTTGCTCTAACTTTGCCACTAAACTGTGACAAGATAAGACCATTGGACATGTGAAACGTATCTCAGTTTGAACTATCAAGAATTACAACCACATCTAGAAATGCATTTTAAATTGTTGTAATGAGCATACATTAACGATAAAACAAAAATTGTTGTTTGCTTTTGAAAGACTCCCAAACTGAATATTAAGTACTATTTCAAAACCTATTTTCACAAAGTGCATCAAAATGTTCGGAAAGATTATTTGTGAATAACAAAACACCATTTCAAAGTCAGGGAGAAACTAGAGAGTGGCTCATTTTTCAGTTCTCATATTATTAGTTTAATAGACTTATTTAAAAGCCTTTCTGATCTCCTACTCTGACTCACTGAAAGCAAATTCTGAAAAGTGAAGAACTTATAGAGCTTTTGTTTTCTATTAAGTATCATCCACATGTCCAACATCAATAAAATATGACAGCCTTTATATTGTTCCTACACATTGTCTAGTCTATCAGCAGAACAATCACTAGAGTCAGCAGGAAGGAAGATCAATCCGTGAAAACAGGAATGTGAATTTAACTCAGATACCTGAGAATATCAAGTTACTTGCACATATTCTCAGCACTGATTACTTTTAAAAAGCCATAAAACTTTTTAAAACGTAACTATATGAGTATTAGTGACTAAAGAATGATATGTTTCATGAAGGCAGCGATCATTTCTGCCCCTTAGGCACCTGGAAATACTCAACTAATATCTATTGAGTGCCTACTATATACCCAGACACTTTCTAGATGTTGTGGTTATAGTAATAAATTAGATAGAAACACAAGATCACTGCTCTGATGATTTTAAAAGGGAAACAAATGATAAATGGCCAAAATAATTGCACGACATAGTAAATTCTACAAAGCCATAAAGGAGGCTACTAAAATGATCAAGTGATGGGGGTGGGGGGGTACTGATTTAGCTTCACAGTCAAGGAAGCTACAGGAGAGATTCTCCCACAAGCTGAGACCGTAATGACAAGAAGGAGGCTGCCATGGGGATAACTTAAACATAAAGAATTTCAGACAGAAAAAGAAAACAGCAAGTATCAAAGCATTTTGGCAAATAAAAGTTTGGGTTCGGTGTATTAGAAGTACAGAAACAGAATGACTATATCTGAAGCCCACATAGAGGAGAGGAGACTGATAGGAAATGAGGTCCAGAGTAGGTGAGACAAGAGATGAAATTCAAATTCTGTTATAAGAATAATGGAAAGCTACTGGAATGTTATAAAGGAAGTTTCAGGTGGAAGGGACAGGAGGGAGGCAAAAGTGAGAGTTATCAGGATCTATCATAATAATCTAGGCTAAATATGATGAGTTTTGGATTAGGATCAAAAGTGAAAAATGGAGAGAAGCGGTAAAATTGGAATATATATTTGAAGATAAACCTCAAATGATCAGCTTCTGGACTGGGTATGATTAAGGTTAAGACAGGGAGGGGCTATGGTTTTGCCATGAGTCGTTTATGCAGATGGCTCTAAAACCGAAAGAGAACTAGATATGGGTGGGAAGAGCTCTGTTTTAATTATTGTTTCTTTTCTGCTATGGAGATCAACTAACATTCAGCCTTTATCTACAGCAAGGTTAGTATAATGGCATACTAAATAGCATATTTATTTTGTGGTTTAATGCTTGCTTCCTGCCCAGTATCACTTTACAGCTCTATCCATGAAGTAATTTTTGTCAAATTATATGTACATTTCTAACTACTTAAAGGTACAGAGATATTTTTCTCTTTCACACCATTTGCCTTCCAAATGGAAATGATATTTAATTTATTGCTATTTTTTAGAACTGAACAACCTAAATCAATCCTTGAAATCAAAGCCATAAGAGAGTTTTACCTATTCACGGGGATCTGAAAGATTATAATGACCAACTAATGATTTTAATGTTTTGTTTCTGCGTGAAGCCTGAAGCACTGAGGGTGACAAATGATTTAATTATATAAATAGTAAGGTTCAATCCTCCAGTATCAGAAATTCCCAGGCCAAACATTATTACACCAATGTACTCCCAGGGAAGTTTCACACATACTTGTCCATAATTAAAATTCAGTGGGCTTTTATACTTCAACAATGACAATACTTCAACAATAACAATAACAACAATGGTTAACAATTTCTTGAATACATACTATGGACCTGAATCACTGAGCTTAGTACTTTACATTTGTGACCTCATTTAAAGTATCCTCAAAAGAAGCCCAGTCATAGTTCAGAAAACCAAGGCTCAAAAAGCTTAAATAACTTCACCTGATCAAACAATAGAGTAAATAATGGAGCCAAGGTTGGAATCAGACATGCTGTATCTCTTTCATGTATTCATTCATATATGTATGCATTCAACAAATGAATCTTTTTATAAAGATATGCCACTGTAGTAGAAAGATGGCTACCAATTATTTGTCACTCTTCTAATTGAGAAATAAAGCCCATTTCCTCTCCACTTGAATCTGGGCTTGCCCTGTGACTTAATTTGACCAGTGGGATGTGGTGGAAATAAATGAGTCACTTCCAAGACTTGGACCAAGGGGATCTGCAGAGGTCTGCTATCATACTTTTGGAACATTCTTGGAACTGTTCTGTAGTAGAGAAGCCCAAGCACATGAGAGATCACATGGAGAACTAAGGTATTCCAGTTAATAGCCCCGACAGGTAGGCCAGCATCATATGCGAGCTCTGTGTGTAAACCATCTTGACAATCCCAGGCCGGTAGAACATCATGATCATTATAGTTCCAATCACCACATGGAGCAAAGAACCACCCAGCAGAGTATACAATCAACCCCCAAAATAGTGAGAGATAATAAATAATTGTTGTTGTTTTAAATCCCTGTGTTTAAGTGTGGTTAGTTATGCAGTGATAATCTAAAGAGCCACAATATTTTTCTTCAAAGGAGAGTATGAATTATAGCAAAATGCAACTCTAAAAAATTAAGAAAATACATGAAGAGATTGCTTTGCTCTTATGGCTGTGTATATTTTTCTAATACTCACAGCCTATTAAAGTAAGAAAATCAGAAGAGACCATGACCCTTTTCCTTTGTTTACTTGTTCAATCACTTATTCATTAATTTACTCACTCGTGCATTTATTTGTATATTCATTCAGCAAGTATTTCCTGTAATATGTGAGCCTCTGGGTGATTACTGTGGGTGAACCAAGAAAATAATGTAAGACTTTTGCTTTTAAGAATTTTTTAATCTAAAGAATGGTTTGGAGCACCTGGGTGGCTCTATTGGTTAGCATCCAACTCTTGGTTTCAGCTCAGATCATTATTTCACAGTTTATGAGATCAAACTCTGCATTAGGCTCTGTGCTCTCACTGCAGAGCCTGTTTGGGATTCTCTCTCTCCCTTGTTCTTTGCCCCTCCCTCACTCACACTCTCCTGGTCTCTTTATCTCTCTCAAAATAAACAAACTTTTAAAAAAAGGAAAAGAAGGGCTCAACTAATACTTTTGGCTGATTAATTCTTGCTTATTCCACAGGGAATAAAGTAGAATTTAGGAAAGTGGAAGGAATAAGTAGGAAAGTAGAGAAGTCTAGTTGACATTTAAAATTTTTCGGGGTGCCTATGTGGCTCAGTCAGTTAGGGGTCCAGCTTCGGCTCAGGTCATGATCTCACATTTCGTGGGTTTGAGCCTCGTCTTGGGCTCTGTGCCGATAGCTAGCTCAGAGCCTGGAGGCTGCTTCAGATTCTATGTCTCTTTCTCTCTCTGCTCCTCCCCTGCTCACACTGTCTCTCTCTGTCTCTCAAAAATAAGTAAAAAACATTAAAAAATTTAAAAAAATAAAAATAAAATAAAAATTTTATCTTCTGCAAAATGGATGAAGGACCTGAATGTGAGACAGGAAACCATCAAAACCCTAGAGGAGAAAGCAGAAAACAACCTCCTTGACCTTAAGTGTAGCAATTTCTTACACATCTCCAAAGGCAAGGGAATCAAGAGCAAAAATGAACTATTGGGACCTCATCAAGATAAAAAGCTTCTGCACTGCAAAGGAAACAATCAAAAAAACTAATAGGCAATCGATGGAATGGGAAAAGATGGCAAATGACATATCGGATAAAGGGCTAGTATCCAAAATCTACAAGGAATTCACCAAACTCCACACTCGAAAAATGAATAATCCAGTGAAGAAATGGGCAGAAGACACAGACACATCTCTAAAGAGGATATCCAGATGGCCAACAGACACATGAAATGATGCTCAGCATCACTCATCATCAGGGAAATACAAATCAAAACCACACTGAGATACCACCTCACACTGGTCAGTGTGGCTAAAATGAACAAATCAAGAGATTATAGATGCTGGCCAGGATGTGGAGAAACGGGCACCCTCCTACACTGTTGGTGGGAATGTAAACTGGTATGGCTGTTCTGGAAAACAGTGTGAAGATTCCTCAATAAACTATCAATAGAACTCCCCCAGGACCCAGCAATAGCACTGCTGGGGATCTACCCAAGGGATACAGAAGTGCTGATGCACAGGAGCACATGTACCCCAATGTTCACAGCAGCACTTTCAACAATAGCCAAATCATGGAAAGAGCCTACATGTCCATCATCTGATGAATGGATCAAGAAGATGTGGTTTATATATACAATGGAATACTACATGGCAATGAGAAAGAATGAAATCTGGCCATTTGTAGCAATGTGGATAGAATTCGAGGGTGTCATGCTAACTGAAATAAGTCAGGCAGAGAAGGACAGATACCATATGTTTTCACTCATATGTGGAAGAGGAGAAACTTAACAGAGGACCATGGGGAGGGGAAGAGGGGAAAAAGAGTTAGGGAGAGGAAGGGAGGCAAATCATGAGAGACTCATGAATACTGAAGCAAACTAAGGGCTGAAGGGGGAGGTGGAAAGGGGAAGGGCAGTGATGGACATGGAGGAGGGCACTTGTGGGGAAGAGCACTGGGTATTATACGGAAACCAACTTGACAATAAACTATAAATAAATAAACAAATAAATACATAAATAAATAAAATAAAAATTTTCTCTTCTGGGGCACCTGGGTGGCTCAGTCAGTTAAGTGTCCAACTTTGGCTCAGGTCATGATCTTACGGTTCATGAGTTCATGCCCTGCATCAGGCCTTGTGCTGAGAGCTCAGAGCTTGGATCCTGCTTTGGATTCTATGTCTCTCTCTTTCTCTCTACTTCTCTTCTGCTTGCACTCTGTCTTTCCCTGTCTCAAAAATAAATAAACAAGCAAAAAATTTTAAACATTTTCTGTTGATAACACAACATAGATAATGGAGCATGTACTGTATTTATATTTTACTACTTTATTCCTACCCATAAAATGTTAACTTCCCCCTTCCCCAAAAAAGTAGACATAAAAAGAAAGTATACATCAAATTACTTTTGCTCTTTTGTTTGGCTCTCTTTAAAAGTACTGACTCACTTCCTAATCTATCTGAACTTCAATTCTCTTAAATGAAAAAGTGAGATGATTCTGGATATCCATCCCTAGAGATACTGTGACATGCAAATGATAATAATGAGATAAATTTATTAAACCTTGGCATTTGGGCCAACAGTTACTCACATGACCATCTCATTCATTCAGTGAAAATGTTCCTTTTTTTAAAAGTGATATTTTATGAACAAGTAAGCAGAGGATAAAAGAAAAAAAAAAAACGTAAAATCACTACCTAGACTTAAGTAAAAAATGTCTCCCGAAATTTAAATATGTGATTCTAACAGGACTGAGAATCATAATACTCTGCCTCCCTGGCCTTGGAACTGGATGTGATGCAACTGAATCAAAGTCTCCCCCTAAGTATTTTTAGATTTAGAACCAATGGAGAAACTGAGACAAAAGTCTGAGTCACTGAGACAAAAGGCCGTGAATCAATAGGCTAGCATCATCTTGGCTGCTACAAGATTGGTCAGGTCCAAGGAGGAAGGGCTTCAACTAGAAGTAAGGGGTATAATCAGGTGGTGACTGGGGTCAAGTCATCACATGTCTCTTTTGTTTTAAGCAGTGTCTTTTTTTTTTTAAATTTTTTTCTGTTTTTTATTTATTTTTGAGAGATAGAGAGAGACAGGGAAGGGTCAGAGAGAGAGGGACACACAGAATCTGAAGACAGGCTCCAGGCTCTGAGCTAGCTGTCAGCACAGAACCTGATGCAGGGCTCGAACCCACTAACCATGAGATCATGACCTGAGTCGAAGCCGACACCTAACTGACTGAGCCACCTAGGCGCCCCAAGCAGGGTCTTATTTTAAGATTGGAGATGCTTTTAAGAGATTAACTGTCCAAACAATTTATAAAAGGCTCAGATGACTTCAATATGCCTTTTCTGCTCTAATATTTTTATTCAAACTCTTTTGGCTGCAACCAAGAGAAATTCAACTTCTATTAATTTGAATAATAAAAGGGAATTCATTGGCACACATAATTTTGAAGTTAAAGGCTAATATGGCTTCAGGCATGGGTGGTTCCAGAAGCCAGAGTGAGGTTGCAGGACTTGTCTTTCCTTCACTTCTGTAGGAAAATATGAGATCCACAGAGACAAATAAAAGTGAGAGAGAGACAAGTCCTGACAATCTCACTTGGATCCCCTTGCTAAGCATATACCAACATAGGCTTTATCTCACCTTGTCTTTTTAATTTCTATTTCACAACATGTAAACACCATCCTCCAGGATGCTACAAAATGAGATCAAGGCTGGGGAAAGAGTCAAGAAAGGGAGAATAAAATTTAGTTTGCCATCTGTTGGCACAAAAACTGATACCTCTAACCCTCAACAGATGCTCAGAAGTCCTGTGCCCTAGAAGCCTTATTCATTACCACTAAAGAAATGAATCTAATGCATCAGCTGCACTGAATATGTTAGGGGAATGGAGAAGCATTGCTATTTTGATAATCAACTCAAAAGAAAATTAAATTTACTAATGAAAACTACCACTAGTCATTTTCTGGGTACACATAAAGATATAGACAGCTTTATAACAGCAAACAGATACCTAATCTCTTAACCTTCAGATGTGTTGCAAAAACATTACCTAAAGGTACTTAATCATTACTAGTGAAGTAGGCTATAGTCACAAACTGCAGCTTAGACCACTGAACATCTGACCGTTTGTCTTGTGCTGTCCTTCCTTTTCAGTGCCCTAGATACCAAAGAACTTAGCTGCTAAAGGTTGAGGCTGTGATCAAAGTGCTCTAAGCTTTCCTACCAGAGTTCCAATCATGAGGCAAAAAGGCAGACTGGGAAATAGATTCTCTCTGGAAACTGCCTGGCCCTTCAAAATGCTAGGTCTCTAAAATAAATTAGTGTGGGGCAAACTGGACTCAACCCTAGTCCTAGGAAAGAGCAAGAGTCTTGTGGTCATTCTGCCTGTGACCTTTGCTTATATCCAGAGCTACCTGAAGCTAAAGAAAGTCTCCTTGGTAGACCATGGTGAGCCCTCTTTTATCCTCCTACTGTCAAGGATGAAAGATTTCAAGCCTTGAGTGCAACAGAGCTGCAGGCGCCGACTTTTCCAAAAGATAGAAATCAAAACCTAAAAAAGACCACAAGTTCCCTTTGAAATACAGAAAAACCAGCCTTCTCAGAGTGGCTACTTTCCAGACACATAAACGCTTTAAAGATAAAAAACAGATTGTCATATTTGTCAGGGCAAATAAAAAAGCCTAGAGCAGGGCTCTCAAGTCTCTCTTTTTGTGATAAGGAACAGCTTTCCAATCCTTTGCAGCCTTAAGGCAAATGAGGACAGGGAGATGATGGGGGAAATTGCTGAAGAGGGCAGGAAAAGCGCCATACCCTATACGCTAGCATACAGGGTCCGATACACAGGGGCAGCTACAGCAAAGAAAAGGATTTGGGTGTTCTTCCTGGAGTTTCCAAGCTTTTGGTTGCAGATCCTGTCATTCAATCGAATATCTACTGAGTACTTACCGCATATTAGGCAGTATTCTAGGTCCTGTGGATTCATCAGTGAACAAACAAGAGAGAGAGAAAGAAAAAGAGGAAGAGAAAGAGAAAAAAGAAAACCTACTCAAGTAAAAGTTATGTTGTGTTGGACTCTGGAGAGAAAGATTGACCGTAAAATAAGAAAGTCTGTAATACCTTAGAAAATAATAAGTACTACAAGGAAAATTAAGCGAAGAAAAGGTACTAAAAGAAAATAGAAGTACGACCAAGTACTCAAAGGAAAAAGTATAGGGAGGGCCAGGAAAGCAAATGGTAGGAGCATAATTTTAAATCAGTGTTCAGGGAAGGTACCAGTGACAAGGTAAAGTCTGAAAAAATATTTGAAAAAAGGTATTTGGAATGAAGAGTGTTAGAAGCAAAAGACAGCAAATGCAAAAAACCCAAGAGGGGACCTTGCCAGTTAAGTTCAAAGAACAGCAAGGAGACCAGTATGGCTAGAGAGGAGTGAGTGAGAGGCAGAGGTTAGAACTGTGATCAGAGAAGTAGATTTGGACCAGACTAAGTATAGATTTATAAAGTTTCAGCTTTGTTCTGATATGGGAAGCCTTCAGAGAGTTTTAAGCTGAGGTATGATATGAACTAACTTATTTACAAAATTGAGGATAGAAACAGAATTAGTTAGAAGGATATTATAATACAACTTTGGTGCTCTGGGAATTACATACGTATTTTCATTTTATCACAGTCTACCTTGAAATAATATTAACACACTTCACATACAATGGAGATCCTTACAACAGAATGCTTACATTTCTTCTCTTATCCATTCTGCTATTGGCATATTTTATTCCTTCATGTTTTATAAACTCTACATTATTTTTGCTATAAAAAATTTTTTTTCAAAGAAATATATGTATACACAGGGAAAGAGTCTTTTATATTTTCCCACATTTTTACCATTTCCTGAGCCCTTAATTCTTTTTTTGTAGGTCTAAGCTCCCATTTGTTATCATTTTTCTACATCCAGAAACTTCCTTTATCATTTATTAGAGTGCAAATATGCTGGCAGTGAATTCTCCTCGCTTTTGTTTATCTGAATATTTCTTTATGTTACATTTATTCTTGAAAGATATATTTCACTGGATATAGAATTCGAAGGGTTTTTCTTCCTGCCCAGGATATTAATGATGCCATTCTATTTTCTTTTGTGTTGTGTACTTTCTAATAAGAAACCAGTGATTACTCTTATTTTGTTCCTCTATATGTGATGTGGCCTCTCTTTAGCTTGTCTTAAGACTTTTTTTTAATCAGTAGTTTTCAATAATTTCATTATGAGGTGCTTTAGTGTAGTTTTCTTTGTGTTTAATTCCACTTGTGACTCATTGGACTACTTGGATCAGGAGACTTAAAAAATTTCTTTAATTTTAGAGATTTTTCCATTTTTATTATTTTTTTTTATTCCTGTCCCATCCTTTCTTTCTACAACTCCAATTATACATATTAGACTGCCTGTGGTCCCAGGCGATCACTGAGCCTCTTTTAATCACATTTCAAACTTTCCCCCCCCCCTCTCTGAGCTTCAGTTTAAATAGTTTCTATTGCTATGTCTTCAAGGTCTATGATCTCTTTTTCTGGGGGAGGGGTATGAAGCATGTGCCTCAAATGTTGCTAATTTTTTATTTCTGATTTGGTGTTTCTCCATTTTAGAAGTTCCATTTGATTTTTTTTAAATTTTCATTTCTCCCTTTGTTACATTCATATTTTCATTTAAATCTCTGAGCACATTTACGAAGAGTTGTTTTAAAATCCTTGTCTGTTGCTTCCATTGTAGCTATCATTCCTGGGTCTGATTGTACTAAATGATTTGTCTCCTGGTTATGAGTCACATTTTCTGCTTCTTAGAATGGTTAATAATTTATAATTAGATAATGGACATTCTAAATGATTTATTATTGAGTGTCTGGATTTTGTTGCCTTCCTTTAAAAGAGTGTTGAAGTTTGTTTGGTAGGCAGTTAACATTACTTGCAAATGTCCTTGATCTTTTCAAGGCTTATTTTTCTGCTCTGTTAAGGTAGGTGAAAAGTAGCCCGTGTTTTAGAGCTAGTTTAGTCCCACTACTAAGATATAGCTCTTGTGGCATCTTAATGATATGACGGGTGATCAGGGAAGTCTCGCCAGTAACTGATTGGAACTTAAATAGTTTCCAGGCTTTGTGAGATCTGGAAACCATGTAGCTCACCACTACCCAGTCACTCCAATGTCCATTATTGTGAAATGTCACCAAATGGATTTACATCTTAGTATCCAGCAATGATTCAAGGGGAATACTATGCTGATTTTTGAAGCTGTTTTTCTGAACAATTCTCTCCTCTCTGGCCCTCTGTACCACAAACTTCAGTGCCCCTGTCCTCCACAAATTCCAAAATTTTTCTTTTCAATTCAGCAATACCACTGGGCTTTGCTATGGTTCCCCACCTCTGGGATACAGTGCATAAAGTGCCTGTAAGACAAAAGCTAGAATAATCTTGGGGCTTATCTCTTTCTTTTTTCTCTTTTCTCAGTGAACACACTCCTACACTCCCTGCTGTCCACTATCCAAAAAGAGCATTAGTTTATGTTTTGTACAGTTTACTAGTTTGGTTTTTTTTTTAAGGGATAATCAGAGTAGACCTAGAAGGACTTGAAAGGGAATTCCAAGTCTTCATTTTATTGATGAAGCAACAGAGGTGCAGAGAGAGGTTGTGACACAGCCAAGCTACCAATAGCAGCCTTAGGTGTAAAAACTACATTTCCTAATTCTAATTCTAATGTCTTTCTACTCTACCATGGTGCCCCCTGCGGAATGTTTAATAGAAGGTGGTATACTAGTTTCCTGGAGCTGTTGTAGCAAATTATCACAAATAGGTGGCTTAAAAATAACAGAAATGTCTTATCTTACAATTCTGGAGACCAAGAATCTAAATTCAGTGTCAATAAATTTCGGGGGGCTCTGAGGGAGAATCTCTTCCATAACTCTCTCCCAGCTCTCTCTTTTTCTTTTTTATAAGTTAAATTATCAAGGTTTATTATCATAAAATTAATTTTCAAAAGGACAAAAGAGTTACTAAATATATAAGATTTAAAATTATTAATATATTTGTTTTCTTACTGTATAAGAGACAGGCCTCCAGCCATTGTTCTCTATATGATGATACCAGCCACTATGATCCTCTTCCTGAAGATTATCACTTTTAATATGGGATGTATATTTTGCTGGAAGTTTTGTATAATCTCTGGGGCTATCACTGGGCTTCTGGGTTTACAGACAAATCATTCCAATCTCTGTCTTGGTCTTCATACAGCTTTATACCCCTGTGGGCCTGTGTTTTTTCTCCTTATAAGGACACTTTTCACTGGCTTTAGGACCCATCCAGTTAATCTAGGATGATGTTTTTCTAGAGATCTTTCATTTATTTATGTCTGTAAAACTCTTTCTCCAAACAGGGTCAAATCTGATGATTTTGGGGTTAGGTCTTAGATATATCTTTTTATGGGGGGCTACATTCAACTCAATACACATGGCCAAGGGGAAGAATAAATAGTACAGCCAAACTCATAATACAGTTCGGAAATGTTTGCCTCATATAAACACAAATATTGAGGCTGACTCTACCTAGGTCTATTTTGGAGAATTTGAAAGGGTCTCTATGTAGAGCTCTAGAACCATTAGGAAAATATACAAAATTAGATTGATAAATTCCCTTTCTTTTTATTTTTTAATGTTTTTATTTATTTTTGAGAGAGAGAGAGAGAGAGAGAGAGAGAGAGCGCGAGCGAGCCGGGGAGGGTCAAAGAGAGAGAGAGACACACACACACACAGAATTTGAAGACAGGCTCCAGACTCTGAGCTGTCAGCACAGAGCCCGACATGGGGCTCAAACCCACGAATTGTGAGATCATGACCTGAGCTGATGCTTAACCGACTGAGCCACCCAGGTACCCCGATAATGTTCCCTTTCATTTAAGCACAATTATGTTACTGGCTCATATCTTCTCACCACTTTCTGTAATATGCATTTAACACTATTATTAATTTAGCCGAATCACGCAGATATAATAAGAATAACTATTTTCATTTAATCTAACCTTTTCTTTCTCTAATAACCATATCAGTCATGACTAAAATCCTGAATCCTGAAAACAGTGACATATAGAAGAAATAAATTGCCGACAAGGCCTTACCTATGGCAGGAAGATTGTCATCACTGTAATCATATTCCTTCTTTGCTGAGAGGATACAATGCCACTTGCAGAAAATTTGGGGGATAAAAAAGAAAGTCTATCCTGTTACATCTAATTGCTATTTTATCTATTATTTTTAACTAACCAATAACCTTTGTTTTTTAGCATGAATTTTTTTTCACTTTTTTCCAACTTTCTCAGCAAGTTCTGATGGTACGTTGTGAGACAAAAGCAACAGAATTTATTTCACCAAAAAAAAAATTAGCAATAAAACATCATGACAGGACAATAAAGGCACTTTGTTAAAAAAAAATTATCCCAACATAAATAATTTGACATGATAATTTGTTAAGAAAAAGATATCTAGAACAGATACCACCCTGGGATCCTTAAGCAGTGCTCTGAAACTTCATTTGCTATACACACATCCAATGCATTGCAGTTGGGAATACATCTTTCAACCCAAATTTTAACTGCATTAAATGTCCTATTGGATACTGGGCAATGGCCATCCATCAGTTTGGTTTGCTTCATGATCTGGCCCAAAAACAAATATTAAGTGAGGTTAAACACAAACATTAAGTGAGCTCAAACAAAACATCCACTTGCATTCCTCAAATTCTAAAGCTGATTTAAAAGAAAGTGGAAAATTGAGTTGAACAGGAATGGCAAAATAAAGAGCCTCACAGCCATGTGATCTTACCAGTATCAATCTCCATTGTGACACAGATGCCCCTGCAAATAAACTGGAATGTAACTGCACAAAGTGCCCAAGGAATCACAACTTGGCAGGGGAGGGGCAAGACTTAGAGGGATGTCAATGGACCTAGAATTAGAATTATGAATTAGAAAAGGATTAGGTATACTAACTCTGTATAAGTAAAGGAAGTTACAGATAATGGCCAAAGTAATTGGAAAATGAACACAATACTGAGGAAGAGATGAATGACAGAATATTGGCAACTGGAGAGAATTTAGGGCTCAAACTCCTCATTTCATTATTTTTTTAATGTTTATATATTTATTTTGAGAGAAAGAGAAAGCAGGAGCACAGAAGGGGCAGAGAAGGAAAAAGAAGCCCAAGTAGGCCCTGCGCTCAGTGAGCAGAGCCCAATAAAGTGCTTGATCCCACAACAGCAAGATCATGACCTGAGTTGAAATCAAGAGTCAGACACTTAATGAACTGAGCCACCCAGACACCCCTCAAACGCATTTTAAAGATGCAAACCATAAGAGACTCTTAACTGCAGAGAACAAACTGAGGGTTGCTGGAGGGGAGGTGGGTAGTAAGATGGGTTAAATAGGTGATGGGTATTCAGGAGGGAAGTTGTTGTGAAGAGCACTGAGTGCTGTACATAAGTGATGAATTACTAAATTCTACTCCTGAACCCAATATTACACTACATGTTAATTAAGAAGAATTAAAATTAAAACTTAAGAAAATTTTGGGTCATATTTCTTACTAAAATAATATGCTATATATTATAACACTTGATAAGACATTACATTAAAATTGTTTTAATCCTGAAAAAAAAAAAAAGACAAAGGTGCAGATATAGTTTGAGAAAGGCAGTGACTTGCCCCAGGTGATCAGAACCCATATGCTTTTCAGTCTGGTGCTCTCTCTACTCAATTCCTTCTTCTCAAGGCTATGAGTTAGTTAGAGTTCCTCAGAGTTTACACCTGAGCCCCCTTTCCTTCCCTTTTCTCTTCCATGCATTCTTTTCCCATAGCTTTAATGATCAGACTAATATCTAAGTGTATTTCTCCAGTGGAAACTTCTCTGAACTTCAGACTTAGAGTTAACAGCTCTACTTGCCTGTTTTACAGGTACCTTAAACTTAACATGCGCAAAGGTAAACTGCTAATTTTCATCCTTCCCACGACAAATCTATTCCCAAGTTATTTTCCATCTACTAGATGGAACTATCATCTTACCAGTTCCTCCACCCAGAACCCAAGATGTCAGTCTTGAATTAGTGTCTTTCCCTTTGCCCTTATACTATATCCAACACATCAATGATACCTCTAAATATATCTCAAAAATGTCTCCATTCATTTTCATTGCCACCAACATAGTCTAAGGCATCAACACCAACACATTACTTCCTAAATGGTCTCTCTGTTCTGATTTTCCCACTTTTAATTCATTAGCTACATAGCAGCCATGTGATCTTTTAGAAATATTGTATTTTAGTAAAATTCAAACCCTTTGTTATTGCTTACAAGGTCCATAAACAATAATGCCACCCTATCCCTTGACCACTCTGCTTTAGTCATACTGGCCTTTTATTATTTCCATCTTTCTCTCTCTGTCTCTCTGAGAGAAAATCAAGAGCCAAAATTTTGAGCTGAAATCAAGAGTCAGATGCTTAGCAGACTGAGCCACCCAGGCACCCCCTGACCTCTTAAATTTCTCAAACGCACCATGGACTTTCTATTTCATGGTCTTTGCACATTCCACTCCCTCTGTCAAGAATGCTCTTCTCTCCATTCTAAGATCCTGGTCCCTTTCATATACCTCAGGACTTCAGTAAATGTCACTTATAAATAGAGGTCTCTGTCAACTCATCTAAACAAGGCCTTAGTTTCCTTTTGCTCCTTTCTATAGCACCACTTTATTCACTTTATAACACTTATGACTTGTAATCACTTGTTTATTTGGTTACTAATTATTATCCATCATGTATTTCTCAGCTAAATATCAACAAGAATCAAATCTGTCTTTTCTACTGTTTCACCCTGTATCACTCAGATCTAGCATAAAGTAGGGATTTACTAAGTGTTCTTTGAATTAATGAAAATGAAGGACACATACAGCACTGTTTTTTCTACCCAAAAAAGACACAATGGACTATGGACTTCCAGTCTATGTCAACATATTCACTAAGACAGGAGAAATGCCACAATTGAGGATTGCTAAAATACGGAAGGTTGTCAACTATTATTCTCTAGACGTCTTTCTTAAATAGTGTCCATCCATCAAGGATGAATTAAATTCAGCCCTGCTTGAAGATAGAATGAAATGACTTTACCCAGCCCCTTATGAAATTATGATTTTATGAAAAATCCATAAGCTCTCATCTTTCCAGCACACTGATAACTAGGTAATTATCCTTTTGATGAAAAAGGAACCCTTTTTATATCTACCCTTACTGAATTATAGACCTCAAAATTGAATTGGAATCTAATAGACATCAAGCACCACTACCTACTAGTTTCAGCAAAGATGAGAGATCATTTGTAGTAGTATCTGGGGACTCAAGGACAATGCTGTCAGAGTGTCCTTCCTGCCTTCTCCAGTGACTCCTCACTGTGAGCACTAAGTCTACAGTATTAATTAGGTGCCCTCCTCAGTCTGTGAGTCTGTCCCTAACAAAATAAAAGAGGCATTAATTGCCCCACCTTTTCTGTTCATAGGTTTTGAAATTAAGCCATTCAGTTGAAGGTTTTGTATAGCTTAACTTTGAGATGCAACTTGCACGATTCCTACCATGTTAACCAAGGTCAGAAGGCTTTGTTGTGACAGCACATCAGTTCCCACATTGCAGTGTATCTCTCCCAGAACAGTGTCTTGACCCCTGTGTAAGATCCTGTCCACAGTCTCCGCCAATTACTAAATGACTGCTGGAATCATACCATTAACTGCCCACCTGACCACACCCAGAACTCACAATATGTATATCTGCCCCATGACCTGCAGTTTATCGTCACTGCTCAGTTATCAATAATGGGTCAGATTAAATCCTCATTAGCTAACTATCCCACTCCATACTCAAAGCTATCACTCCGAGATTTTCTTGCCTAACTCCCCATTTTTAGGGCCTCAGACCACAGACATTTACAGTTGAGCCTATACAAACTATCATGCCCACACTTTTACCTGGTCTCTCTATATTAATCCTCTGTGATACAACTGTCAGTTTGGAGGCATAATCCTGTAAGCCTTTATCTTCCAGATATTAGCATTGGAAAACTTCATTATTATTAGTTAAGATACAACAGAGTGACAAATGTAGCTTCAAAAACTAACCAAGTTCTTTCCCCTTGACATTTTTTGCACATATTTGGTACCCAAGGACATTTCTATTCTCTCTCTGCTAACATGGGAGTACAGTGAGGTTACATTAGCTAATAAAAGCCCTCTGCTGACAAAAGATGCTTTTGAAAAGTCACTCAAAAAGGGAGCACTGTTGATAGCTTTATTAAAATAAAATGCCACATCTTTGTGAAGTTAAAAGTCTCTGGATTGTGGTTAAAAGTCTGGTCAGCTCTAAATAAGATGGAAAGTCTTTTAAGAAACATGTTTTTCTCAAGCTAGCCTCACCATACATAGTAGCTAGAATATAAATCCAGACAATTCCAGCCCATCTATCATTTCCTTTCCATGTCATGAAGGGGTCCCTATGTGAAGGGGAAAATTAAATGAGAGATAGGTTTTATTCTGAACAGCAATTAATAGAAATTATGGAATCCATGATACCAAAACAACTTCATGCAAATTAAAATAATAATTAGTTACCGTTTTTGTTGATCAGCTGGCAAGAAGACTTAAATATGAATGTTGGACAGAGTGCAAGAAAATGGTATCCCACACACTTTTACTGTGAAAGTAAATTTGTGCAGCCTTTCTAATAGACATATTGATAGTATGTATTAAAATGTAAAATACAGATACTCTTAACCTCAGTGATTCCTCTTCAAGATATCCTAGAGATTTGAATTTCCCTGATGATGAGTGACACTGAGCATCAAATCAAAACCACACTGAGGTACCACCTCACACCAGTCAGAGTCGCTAAAATGAACAAATCAAAAGACTATAGATGCTGGCGAGGGTGTGGAGAGACGGGCACCCTCCTACACTGTTGGTGGCAATGTAAACTGGTGCAGCCGCTCTGGAAAACAGTGTGGAGGTTCCTCAAAAAACTATCCATAGAACTCCCCTAT
>PISW01012272.1:14101-33912 GCA_004023785.1 Mungos mungo | reverse complement strand
GTCTCTCTCAGTCTCAGGCACATCCTCTGTCACTGTGTCGCCTATTGAGGCCTTCCTAGTGGCCTTTCCACCCCTGCAGACTGAGGAGTGGCTTCCTGCCCCAAGGACCCTCAAGAACGCCTTTGTTTTCCCTGCTCTGTTCTCTCCCCTCAGTAATGAGTCTCCATCGTCTCTGAGGGAAACAGAGTTTGCTGCCCTTACCCCAGTGGCTCAGGCTTTTGTTCCTGGGAACCTGGGCCCGGGGCCCCCTTCTGCAGCTGTGCAGCTGTGGTGCCCTCACCAAACCTGCACAATGGAGGAGGCTTCCTCTGGTTTCCACTCTCCCCTGCACATCCTCGCCAGGACCATTCCAAGTGTGTGGAGAAAATCTCGGGAGCTGCTGGGCATTTTTTGCTGAGGCTTCAGCTATTCTTTTTTTTTTTTAATTTAAGTTTATTTATTTATTTATTTTTGATAGAGAGAGAAAGGGAGAGAGCGAGTGAGCAAGCAGAGGAGAGTTAGAGTGAGTGCAAGAGCGAGAGCAAGAGAGAGAATCACAAGCATGTTCCGAACTGTCAGCCCAGAGCCCAATGCAGGGCTTAACATCATGAACTGTGAACTTGAGCCCTTTGTGAAAGCAGTTCTCACAGGCTTGTTTTCCTCCCAGGCTCTGGCTCACGTGAGTAAGACCTCACGTCCTGTCTCTGTCTGCATATGTCAGTCTTTCAGAGATTTCATGCCATTGGCTTGCTCTGCATCTCAGCTTTCTGGTGATTTCAGGAATAATTATGTCTCTGTAGTTTACCCTTCCTTATTTTAGGATGGAACCAGTGTTTTCCTCCAGCCTAAGGGGAAGCTGGAATAAGCTCAAATACTGTATATTATTACCTCTAAAGGTGACTGTGTGTTTTAGAGCAGTTTTAGATCCATAGCACAAGTGAACAGGAAGTACCCAGAGTCCCCATGTATCCCTGTCTCCCTCCCCACTTTGCCCCTAGAAGTATCCTACACCAGAGTGGTACATTCTCACTTTTAAAATGTGTTTTAAAAGGCAAAGTATAAATGGGAGATGGGATTGATAATTAACATGTAAGTAAAATATAAAATGGCAAATAATGAAACTACCCCATTATGAGGTACATCATTTGCAAATATCTTCTATTCTGTACATTGTCTTTTAGTTTTGTGTCGTGTCCCGCCCCGGCCGCTCTGGCCCACGGGGCGGTGAGTCCTTGTGGGTTCTTTTCCTGAGGGAGGGAGAGAAAACAGGGCAGGAGGAGAGGGGAGACGCAGAGAGTAAAGACACAACTCACGGTTTCCGATCAGGCAAAAAGAGAGTTTATTGAGAGAACTGTCTTTTATATATATTTTTAGGGCTGGACAAACAACGTAGCTGATGTAGGTCGGTTGCTAGGAAACAGGGTTAAGGGATTAAGACTGGAGTGAAAGAGGAACTGGACTAAATTGTTTTAGCACAGCGCCTGAGGGGCCAATACCACCCTGCCTGCAGGCGGTTGATCTTTGGTCTTTTGGCTTCTCTGACAGGGAGTGGCACTTCCCTGCCTTTTTTGCAACTCCCCTCAGGGAGTGACAAATCCGGCTAGCAAATGGCCAAGCAGCTGAGATCTTAGCCACTCCCCACAGTTTTGATATGTTTTTCCGTGCAGAAGCTTTTTATCTTGATGAAATCCCAATAGTTCATTTTTACTTGTGTTTCCCTTGCCTCTGTAGACGTGTCTAGTAAGAAGTTGCTAATGTCTGAGGTCAAAGAGGTTGCTGCCTGTGTTTTCCTCTAAGGATTTTAATGGTTTCCTTTCTCACATTTAGGTCTTTCCTCCATTTTGACTTTATTTTTGTGTATGGTGTGAGAAAGTGGTCCAGTTGTATTCTTCTGCATATTTCTGTCCAGTTTTCCCAACACCATTTATTGAAGAGATTATCTCTTTCCCTTTGGATATTCAACTAATCTTTGTTGAATAATAGTTAATCATATAGTTGTGGGTACATTTATTGGCTTCCTATTCTGTTCCATTGATCTATGTGTAGTAAAATTTGCAAAATACAGAGTTAAGGAAAGAATCCTGAAAGTAGCAAGGGAAAAGAAATTCTTAACTGACAAGAGAAGACAAATAAAGTTAGCAACAGATTCTTCCACAGAAACCTGGTAGGCCAGAAGGGAGTGGCATGATATATTCAAAGTGCTCAAGAAAAATATGCAACCAAGAATACTTTTAGCCAGCAAGGCTGCCATTCAGAATAGAAGGAGAGCTAAAGAATTTCTCAGATCAAAAAAAACTAAACATATTCATGACGACTAAAGCAGCTATCCATTAGGTACTAAAGAGAAACCTTTGAGTGGGAAAGAAAGACCAAAAGCAACATAGACTAGAAAGGAACAGAAAATCTCCAGAAACAAATCACTTTACAGGTAACACAATGGCACTAAATTCTTAGCTGTCAATAATTACTCTGAATATAAATGAACTAAATTCTCCAATAAAAATAAAAAGGATATTAAAATACATTAAGAAAACCCAAGATCTCTCTATATGCTTCTTAAAAGAGACTCATTTTAGACCTAAAGACACCTCTAGATCGAAAGTGAGGGGATGGAGGACTATCAATGATGGTAATGGATGTCAAAAGAAAGCCAGGATAGTCATACTTATATCAGGCACAGTAGATTTTAAACCAAAGACTATAATTAGATGAAGAAGAGTTCTGTATCATAATTAAGGAGACAATCCAACAAGAAGATCTAACAATTGTAAATGTCTATGCCACCAACTTGGGAGCACTCCATCATACAAATCAATAACAAATACAAATAATCTCATTGATAATAATACAATAATAGTAGGGGACTTTACCACCCCACCTACAGCAATGGACAGATCATCTAATCAGAAAATCAGTAAGGAAACAATGGCTTTGAATGACACACTGGACCACATGGACTCACCAGATATATTCAGAATATTTCATCCTAAAGTAGCAGAATACACATTCTTTTTGGGTGCACATGGAACATTCTCAAGAATATATCACATATTGGGTCACAGATCAGGCCTCAACAAGTACAAAAAGACTGAGATCATACCATGAATATTTTCAGACCACAACATTATGAAACATGAAGGCAACCATAAGAAAAAGTTTGGAAAGGTCACAAATACATGGAGGTTTTGTATTTAGTAGACTAAAGAATGGGTTATGTATTTAGTAGACTAAAGAATGGGTTACCCAGAAAATTAAAGAAGACATTAAAAAATATATGGAAGCAAGTGAAAATGAAAGCACAGCAGTCCAAAACCTTTGGGATGTGGCAAAGGCAGTAATAAGATGGAAGTATACAGCAACATAGGCCTACCTCAAGAAGCCAGAAAAGTATTAAGTACACAATCTAACTTTACACTTAAATGAGCTAAAGAAGGAACAGCAAATAAAATCTAATGCCAGCAGCAGAAGGGAAATAACAAAGAATAGAGCAGAAATAAATGATCTAGAAAAAAAAAAGCAAACAAAAAACAGTAGAAAAGATTAATGAAACTAAGAGCTGGTTCTTTGAATGAGTTAATACAATTTTTCTAAAAAGATTTTATTTTTAAGTAGTCTCCACACCCAATGTGGGGCTCGTACTCACAACTCTGAGATTAAGAGTTGCATGCTCCACTGACTGAGCCAGCCAGGTGCCCCACAAATTAATAAGATAGATAACTCCCTAGCTGCACTTATCAAAATGAGAAAGGACCCAAACAATAAAAATCACAAATTAAAGAAGAGAGATCACAACCAACACCATGGAAATATGACTATAAAAAAATTATGGAAAATTATATGCCAACAAACTAGGCAATCTGGAAGAAATGGATAAATTCCTAGAAACATACAAACTACCAAAACTGAAACAAGAAGATATAGAAAACTTGAAGAAACCAATAACCAGGAAAGAAATTCAATCAGTAATGAAAAATCTCCCAACAAACAAAAGTCCAGGTCCAGATGGCTTCCCAGGGGAATGTTACTAGATGTTTAAAGAAGAGTTGGGTCACCTGGGTGACTGAGTTGGTTAAGCATTCAACCCTTTATCTCAGGGTCATGGGATCAGGCCCTGCCTCAGGTTCCATGCTCAACCTGCTTAAGATTCTATTTCTCTCCTTCTTTTTCTCTCCCCTGCTCTCTCTAAAATAAAATAAAAAAATAGAGTTAATACCTAGTCTTCTCATACTGTTGCGGAAAATAAAAATGGAAAGAAAACTTTCAAATTCATTCTATGAGGTCAGCATTACCTTAATTCAAAAACCAAATGAAGACCCCACTGAAGAAGAGACTTACAGGCCTTATCCTTGATGAACATGGAAGTAAAAATTCTCAATAAGATACTAGCAAATCAAATCCAACAGTACATTAAAAGACTCATTCACCATGATCAAGTGGGGTTTATTCCTGGGCTATAGAGGTTATCAATGTGATATACCACACTAATAAAAGAAAAGATAAGAACCATATGATCCTATCAATAGATGCAGAAAAAGCATTTGACAAAATACAGCATTCATTCTTGATAAAAACTCTCAAAAAGTAGGGATAGGGGAAACATATGTCAACATCATAATGCTCATATATGAAAGACTCACAGCTAGTAACTTCCTAAATGGGGGAAAACTGAAAGCTTTCCTCTAAGGTCAGGAACATGAGAGGGATGTCCACCCTCACCATTACTATTTAACATATTACTGGAAGTCCTAGCCTCACCAGTCAGACAACAACAACAAAAAAGGCATCCAAATTGGCAAGGAAGAAGTCAAACTTTCACTATTTGCAGACAACATGATACTCTATGTAGAAAACACAAAAGTCTCCACCAAAAAAATTACTAGAACATGAATTCAGCAAAATTATAGGATATAAAATCAATGTACAGAGATCTGTTGCATTTCTGTAAACCATAATGAAGTAGCAGAAAGAAAAATCAGGGAATTAATCCTGTCTAAAATTGTGTCAAAAATCATAAGATAACCTAGGAATAAACCTAACCAAAGAGGTAAAAGAACTGTACTCTGAAAAACTATAGAACACCTATTAAAGAAGTTGAAGAGGACACAAAGAAATAGAAAAGCATTCCATCTTCATGGATTAGAAGAACAAATATTGTTAAAATGTCTATACTACCCAAAGCAATCTACCCATCTAATGCAATCCCTATGAAAATACCACCAGCATTTTTTTTTTGCAGAGCTTGAACAAATAATCCTAAAATTTGTATAAAACCACAAAAGACCCTGAATTGCCAAAGCAATCCTGAAAAAGAAAAGTGAAGCTGGAGGCATCATAATTCTGGACTTCACGCTATATCTTGAAGCTGTAATCATATTCACTTACTTTTAGAGGTGTGTTTTTTTTTAATGTTTTATTTATTTTTGATACAGAGAGAGACAGAGTATGAGGGGGGAGGGGCAGAGAGAGAAGGAGACACAGAACTGGAAGCAGGCTCCAGGCTCTGAGCTAGGTGTCAGCACAGAGCCTGACGCGGGGCTCGAACCCACGAACGTGAGATCTGACCTGAGCCGAAGTCAGATGTTTAACCAACTGAGCCACCCAGGCGCCCCTAGAGGTGTGTTTTATAAGAAAAGTATAAGTGGGAGGTGTGAGTGATAACTTACAGGTAAGTAAAATATAAAATGGCAAATAATGATTTTTAAGCCAAGGAACTTAAGTCAAATAAACTGCTTCTCTGAAAGCAGCTTACCCAAATTATATCCATAGTGTTTGGGACAAATAATTTGTTACATTCACGTTTACCTTGCAAACCAAGCCTATTTCAATCCCTCGCCAGACCCTAGAGATGACCTTCTTGGGAAGAAGAAAGCATTTTCTGTTTGTGGAAAAGCAGAAATTGTAGGATGGGGGAGGGGGCTCACAGGAGAGAGCAGGGAAAACAGTGGATGACTTAGAACCTCTTCTCTCTTGGTTGAGATGTGGCATTGAAGTCACTGGAGACTATAGAACAAACACTTGTGAAGTGGATAATGGTAAAATAAACTGTTACAATGAAGGATTAGTGGGACAGTTGTTTATAAATAAATTGTTCCAGGAGTTCTCAAGTTTATTCTATTAGAAACACCTGAAAGGCTCATTAAGCTACAGTTTGCTGACCTTGCTGCATAGTTTCTGATTTAGTGAGCCTGGGTAGGATGAAGCCTAAAACTCTGAAATTCTCTGAATTACCTGGCACTTTGGTACAAATATTAAGACAATAGCAGTCAACAGCATTAAGAATGGAAAGAAAGAATCTATGCCACAATTTTTTTAAGGTTTTTTTTTTTTATTTATTTTGAGATAGAAAGAGAGAAAGGAAGAGAGAGAGAGAGTATGAGCCAGGGAGAGGCAGAGAGAGAGAGAGAGAGAGAGAGAGAGAGAGAGAGAGAGAGAGAGAGAGAGAGAGAGAGAGAGAACCCCAAGCAGGGTCTTTACCAGCATTGCAGAGCCCAACTTGGGCTTGTGAGATCAGGACCTGAGCCGAAACCAAGAGTGGGACGCTTAACCAACTGAGCCACGCAGGTGCCTCCATGCCACAAATATTTTGAGTCAGAGTTGGTATTACTTGCTGAGTGATGGAGGTTGAATGACTACGAAGGTCCCCTAGGTGTGGAGCAGGGGTGACTGAGAGTGCTGAGGGGTTCCTACCAAAGCTTGGAGTTTGGGAGTTACTCTTTGTTGTTTGCAGACTAGTGGAGAAAAAAAGCAGTGATGTGAACGTCTGGATACAGTGACTACCCCTCTCTCAGCCATGAAAATTTCCAAATTTCCTCAGAGAAAATACCTACCCAACTCTGTCAACTTACAGGAGCTCAGAAAATCAGGTGAGGAAGGAGAAGCATCACGTTCCCTGTCAATTGTTTGGATTATCACAGCAACATTGTCGAAGTCACGGGTGCTGTGGTGTTGGACATTATAATAACATGGCAGAACGAATGAGTGGACAAGCAGGATGACAGTCAACATTGGTGAAACGAGAGGATGTGGGAGGTAATTACTGAACATTAGGGAAATAGACGGGGTGGCGTGTAGATGCTGAGGGGACACATAAGTGAGTGGCTGAGCGGATAAGCAGATGGCTGAGTGAGCATCGAGGTGGCTATGCACCCCGGATAGGTGCGTGGGTCTGTAAATGGCGGTGCTGACAGTGACTGGTGTTTGACTGGAGGATGGAGGGACAAAGGACTTCCTCACAGGGAGCGTCATGCCTGAAGCATATATCAGAGATACAATGGGACCACGTTCTGTGAATGTTTACATTTAAACTATTCATAAAAATCAAAGACTTGGAAAGGTATAGAAAGCTAACACTTCTGTACTTGTGCCTTGAGAATTTAAGATAATAATTTTCTCTCCTTGTTTTCACCTGTGAAGCCTAAGATTTTCTACAGCCTTTTTTTGGGAATCTTACTTGGAATCTTAACCTTTGTATGTGATGTAAGTGTTTTTAAAACTCTATTCAAGTACTATTCATACCATGGGAGTATTCAGGTGTGCACCTGTCCCTGCAAAGGCCCAGCGGGCTCTTCGCACCCACGTCAGGGGAGTAAGGACAATGCTGCTGTGCTCAGAAGGAGAGACGAGGGTATCCCAGAGCCAAAGGGGAGAACTGCATTTTTACATCAGTAGGTTTGGTGGCAGACCTAGTCACTGCTTAGTAAAAAAGAGGCATAAGTGCTAAATGTCAGGTTTGGGCTATTGGAGAATATCCTAAAAACTCAGACATCTGGCATCTCTGGCTTTTTAGGATGGCCTGAGGCTTCAGGGCGTTGCTATGGTTGATGAGGATGGAGAAGAACAGTTTTATGGGGAGAAGAAGGGCAGCATAGAGGCCCTGACCTTGAGAACTGGGAGCGCTGTCAGTCAAGGACGCTCTAATGCATAAAGCTCCTGAGGGGAGTCTGTCAGCCCCACGGTGCTAGTTCAGACACTGCTGCACGTTGTTAGGTTTGCATTGGAGTCAATGCAATTGTGGGACAATGGGGGGACACCTGGAAACTTTCTAGTAGCTGTGTCCCCCATAATCTAAACTAGTCCCAGGTGAGACCTTAGCTAGGAGCCTGAGGAATCTGGGACTCTGCATCTCTCTGGTCCATGACTTGGTTGAAGGAGAGCAGTCTTTAGGAAGAAACATAAACTTAGACTAAAGTGGACACGTCTGGATGTCAGGCACTAATCAATCCTTGAGAGCTGTAACGGAGGCACCAGCAGAGGGTGGGTGTGCACAGAGGTGTCTAGAGGGGCAGAAGTGGAACAGATCTGACTTGTTAGGGACTTTGGATCAGGCATGTGGCACATGGATGCTCCAATCTTCTCACCCTGAATAGGATGGCAGATGTAGTAAAATGTTTCTGCCTTCTCGATCATGGGGCCTCAGGTTCATTTCTATCCTGCATGATGTACTGTCAATGAGAAAGAGTGTAAAGGTGGGGAGGCAGAAGGGAATGATTCATATTTAGAAACCAAAGAGACTAGGGATGAATTCGTACCATATTTGGGGAGGACCTAAGGGGAAAGCCCAGATTTGTAAAATGATAGGTCTTATGCTCATGAACTTGTGACAGGAGTTTACTAACTTTCCAAAAATGATAAATTATTAATATTAATATATTATTTAACATTATTAATTATAAAAGTCTCTTTTCTCAATCTTCCCTAAGTGTATGTTACCAAGAAATTTAATTTTCCTTTCAGTGCTAGAAAATGGAAATATAAGATGAGTGAGAGGATTGTTCAAAGTCCTCCAGCACTCAGAATGTGAACTTGGACTAGAACTGAGGTCTCCTGACTCTCATTTTTGGGGCTAGTTCCTTTAGATTGGGCTGTTGGGATTGCCCTGTGAGGACACGGCAAACTGAGGGAATTGTTCTGCCGGAGTCTCCCCACTGGGGACAAGACCTACAAAGAAGCTGAGCGTTTACCGAATGAAATCATGGTAACATATGTCATCCAGGTGGTTTGAGGATGGCATATATTGGAGAAACTGAGGCTCACTCATTGCTGATTATGGGATATGCCAGGCACCAAATCCAGATGGGAAGTAGAAAACCGGCTGCCTTCTGAGGATATAAAACCATTAACAGAAAACATTAGGTTGGTACCAATATTCCTGCCCATGATGGCTACATTTAGTATATACAACAGCTAAATACTTAGCCACAGCTCAGGTGAGTCTTATAAATGAAAGTGCCATTTCTATTGATAATATAGTGTGTGAGTTATGGTTCTTGTGTGTTTGGCCTAGTCTTAGATAAAACATATCTGTAGGTAGTAGGACTCACCTTCATGTTCTCCACTTTTGTATTCAGGACTTTATTTGTCTAAGACTGTACAGGACTCCAGATAGGAAGCCAATATGATTTAGACTTGATGGAGGGTTGCAAAAGATGTGCATAGACTTTCAGAGGAGAAAAGGCTTTCAGCTTTTTATCCCTTAGGTGCAGGGCATCGTCTCTGGAATGGGGAAAATATGGGTAGTGGGCTCACCCTCAAGGCTCACTATGTTTCAGATTGGATTTTGGGGACTTATCCAAGGTTTTGTCCATCTCTGCAGTCTTTGAACTGGCATGAAAAGTGGAAAGAATTATTATTCTGAAATATAATCTTGGAAAGGTAGATACTGAGGAAATCTTCTCTAGTGTGCATACCTCCTGAGTCTGTTCAAATCAATTATTCTCCCTTCCTAATGTAGATAAAAAAGATGAAGATAATTTAGTGAAGCAGCCAGCCAAAAGAAGTGGGAAAAATAGAGTTTCTTTTGTATGTGTTCAGTTCTTTTTTTAATAGTTTATGTCAAGTTGGTTTCCATATAACACCCATATTCCATATAACAGTGCTCATCCCCACAAGTGCCCTCATCCATGCCCATTGCCCCCTTCCTCTCTCCCCATCAGCCCTCAGTTTGTTCTCAGTATTCAAGAGTCTCTCATGGTTCATCTCCCTCTCCCCAACTATTTTTCCCCCTTCCCCTCCCCCATGGTCCTCTGTTAAGTTTCTCTTGTTACACTTATGAGTGAAAACACATGGTACCTGTCCTTCTCTGCCTGACTTATTTCACTTAGCATGACACCCTTGAGTTACACCCACGTGGCTATGAATGGCCAGATTTCATTCTTTCTCATTGCCATGTCGTATTCCATTGTATAGATAAACCACATCTTCTTGATCCATTCATCAGTTGAGGCTCTTTCCATGATTTGACTATTATTGAAAGTGCTGCTGTGAACATTGGGGTACATGTGCCCCTATGCAACAGCACTTCTGTATCCCTTGGGCAAATCCCTAGCAGTGCTATTGCTGGGTCATAAGGGAGTTCTATTTTTAATTTTTTGAAGAATCTCCACACTGTTTGCCAGAGTGGCTGCACCAGTTAACATTCCCACCAGCAGTGGAGGAGGGTGCCCCTTTCTCCACATCCTCGCCAACATCTCTAGTCTCTTGATTTGTTCATTTTGGCCATGATAATCAGCGTGAGGTGATATCTCAGTGTGGTTTTGATTTGTATTTCCCTGATGATGAGTAATGCTGAGCATCATGTCATGTGTCTGTTGGCCATCTGGATGTCCTCTTTGGAGAAGTGTCTATTCATGTCTTTAGCCCATTTCTTCACTGGATTATTTGTTTTTTGGGTGTGGAGTTTGGTGAGTTCCTTGTAGATTTTGGATCCTAGCCCTTTATCTGATATGTCATTTGCAACTATCTTTTCCCATTCCGTCAGTTGCCTATTAGTTTTCTTGATTTTTTTCCTTTGCAGTGCAGAAGCTTTTTATCTTGATGAGGTCCCAATAGTTCATTTTTGCTCTTGATTCCCTTGCCTTTGGGGATGTGTCGAGTAGGAAATTGCTGCAATTGAGGTTAAGGAGGCTGTTTCCTGCTTTCTCCTCTAGGGTTTTGATGGTTTCCTGTCTCACATGCAGGTCCTTTATCCATTTTGAGATTATTTTTGTGTATGGTGTTATAAAGTGGTCTAGTTTCCTTCTTTTGCATGTTGCTGTCCAGTTCTCCCAGCACCATCTGTTAAAGAGGCAATCTTTTTTCCACTGGATACTCTTTCCTGCTTTGTCAACGATTAATTGGCCATACATTTGTGGGTCCAGTTCTGGGTTATCTATTCTATTCCATTGGTCTATGTGTCTGTTTTTGTACCAATACCCTATTGTCTTGATGATGACATCTTTGTAGTAGAGGCTAAAGTCTAGGATTATGATGCCTTCCATTTTGGTTTTCTTCTTCAGCATTACTTTGCTATTCGGAGTCTTTTGTGGTGCCATAGAAATTTGAGGATAGTTTGTTCTAGCTTTCAAGGAATGCTGGTGCAATTTTGATGGGGATTGCATTGAATGTGTAGATTGTTTTGGGTAATAATGACATTTTAATAATGTTTATTCTTCAGATCCATGAGCATGGAATATTTTTCCATTTCTTTGTGTCTGCTTCAATTTCCTTCAGAAGTTTTCTATAGTTTTCATCCTACAGATCTTTTATATTTTTCATTAGGTTTATTCCTAGGTACTTTATGGCTTTTCATGCAATTGTGAATGGGATCAGTTTCTTGATTTCTCTTTTTGTTGCTTCATTATTGGTGTATAAAAGTGCAACCGATTTCTGTATGTTGATCTTGTACCCTCCAACTTTGCTGAATTCATGAATCAGTTCTAGTAGGCTTCTGGTGGAGTCTGTTGGGTTTTCCATGTAGAGTATCATGTCATCTGTGAAAAGTGAAAGTTTGACTTCATCTTTGTCAATTCTGATGCCTTTTATTTCCTTTTGTTTTCTGATTGCTGATGCTAGGACTTCTACCACTATGTTAAACAACAGTGCTGAGAGTGGACATCCTTGTCGTGTTCCTGATCTCAGGAGGAGAGCTCTCAATTTTTCCCCATTGAGGATGATATTAGCTGTGGGCTTTTCATAAATGGCTTTCATGATTTTTAAGTAGGTTCCTTCTATATCCCAACTTTCTCTAGAGTTTCTATTAAGAATGGGTGCTGTATTTTGTCAAATGCTTTTCTGCATCTATTGACAGAATCCTATTGTTTTTATCTTTTCCTTTGTTAACGTGATGTATCACATTGATGGATTTGTGAATATTGAACCAGCCCTGTAACCCAGGAATGAATCCACTTGATCGTGGTAGATAATTCTTTTTATATGCTGTTGAGTTCGATTTGCTAGTATCTTGTTGATTATTTATGCATCTGTATCCATTAAGGAATTGGCCTGTAGTTCTCTTTTTTTGTTGTGTCTCTGTCTGGTTTGGGAATCAAAGTGATGCTGGCTTCGTAGAATGAGTCCAGAAGTTTTCCTTCCATTTCGATATTTTGGAATAGCTTGAGAAGAATGGGTGTTAACTCTGCTTTAAATGTCTGGTAGAATTCCCCTGGGAAGCCATCTGGCCCAAGGCTCTTATTCATTGGGAGATTTCTGATAACGGATTCAAGTTCTTCACTGGTTATGACTCTAATCAGATTTTCTGTCTCTTCCCCATTTCAATTTTGGTAGTGCATGTGTGTTTAGGAATTTGTCCATTTCATCTAGGTTGTCCAGTTTATTGGCATATAATTTTTCATAGTATTCCCTGATAATTGCTTATATTTCTGAGAGATTGGTTCTAATCAATCCATTTTCATTCTTGATTTTGTCTGTTTGCATGCTCTCTCTTTTTCTGAGAATCCTGGCTAGAGGTTTATTAATTTTGTTTATTTTTTCAAAAAAGCTACTCTTGGTTTCATTGATCTGTTCAACTGTTTGTTTTGGATCATATATTGTTTATTTCTGCCCTGATCTTTACTATTTTCTCTCTAAAATTCTGCTGTGTTTGGGGTGCCCTTGCTGCTCCCGTTCTAGTTCCTTTAGGTGCTCTGTTAGATTTTGAGTTTGTGCTTTTTCTAGTTTCCTAAAATAGGCCCGGATTGCAATATACTTTCCTCTTAGGACTGCCTTTGCTGCAAACCAGAGATTTTGGATTGTTGCATTTTCATTTTCATTTCTTTCCATATATTTTTAAATTTCTTCTCTAATTGCCTGATTGACTCAATCATTTTTTAGTAGGGTGGTCTTTATTCTCCATGTTTTGGGGGGGTTTTCCAGACTTTTTCCCATGATCAATTTCAAGTTTCATATCATTGTGATCTGAAAGTGTGCATGGTATGATCTCAATTTATTTATATTTATAGAGGGCTCCTTTATGCCCAGTATGTGATCTATCTTGGAGAATGTGCCATGCGCACTCGAGGAGAAAGCGAATTCCTAGCCTTGGGATGTAGAGTTCTAAATATATCTGTCAAATCCATCTGTTTCAATGTGTCATTCAGGTTCGTTGTTTCTTTAGTGATTTTCTGTCTAGTTGACCTATCCATTGCTGTCAGTGGAGTATTAAAATCTCCTGCAATAAGCACATTCTTATCCATAAGGTCTTATGTATTTGGGTGCTCCCAAATTCAGCGCATTGATGTTTATAATTGTTAGCTCTTCCTGATGGAGAGACCCTGTAATTATTATATAATGTCCTTCTTCATCTTTGTTACCACCTTTACTTTAACGTCCAGTTTGTCTGATATAAGTGTGGCTACTCTAGCTTTGTTTTGACTTCCAGTAGCATGATAGATATTTCTCCACCCCCTTACTTTCAATCTGAAGGTGTCCTCTGGTCTAAAATGAGTCACTTGGGGACAGCAAATAGATGGATTTTGTTTTTTTATCCATTCTGCTACCCTATGTCATTTGATTGGAGCATTTAGTCCATTTATATACAGTGTTATTATTGAAAAATATGGGTTTAGATTCATTGTGTTCTCTGTAGGGTTCATGTTTTTAGTGGTGTCTCTGGTACCTTGTATTCCTTGCAACATTTCCTGCATAGAGGCCTTCTTAGGATTTCTTTTAGGCCTGGTTTGGTGGTGATGAATTCTTTCAATTTTTGTTTATTTGACAAAACCTTTATCTCTCCCTCTATTCTGAATAACAGGCTTGCTGGATAAAGGATTCTTGGCTGCATATTTTTTCTGTTCATCACATTGAAGATTTCCTGCCATCCTTTTCTGGCCTGCCAAGTTTCATTAGATAGGTCTGTAACCACTCTGATAGGTTTCCCTTGGTATGTTAAAGCCCTTTTTTTCCTAGCTGCTTTCAGAATTCTCTTTTTATCCTTCTATTTTGCTAGTTTCACTATGATATGTCGTGCTAAAGGTCAATTCAAATTACATCTGAGGGAAGTTCTCTGTGCTTCTTGGATTTCAATGTCTATTTGCTTCCCCAGATTGGGTGTGTTCTTGGCTATAATTTGATCAAGTACCCCTGGAGGACCTTTTTCTCTTTCTTCTTCTTCAGGAATTCCTATGATAAATGATGTTGTTCCATTTGATCGTATCACTCAATTTTCCATCTCCTTTCGTGCTCCTTGATCAGTTTCTCTGTCTTTTTTTTGGCTTCCTCTTTTTCTGTGATTGTGTCTTCTAATTCACCTTTCTCCTCTCTGCCTCTTGAATTCATGCAGTGGCAGCCTCCATTTTATTATAGACCTCATTTATAGCATTTTTAAACTCATCACAGCTATTTTTAAGGTCCCTAGTCTTTGTATCAATAGTTTCTCTGATGTCTTCCATGCTTTTTTTCTAGCCCAGTGATCAATTTTATGACATCCATTCTAAAATCTTGCTTCATTATGTTGCTTCTATCTGTTTTGAGCAGTTCTGTAGCTGCGACTTCTTCCTGGAATTTCTTTAGAGGAGAGTTCTCCCATTTCTTTACTTTGACTAGCATTCTGTCTCTTGTCAGTTTTAAAAGTTTGTTATGCATTCTGCACCTGTTAGTATTGCTCTATTAAAGGAGGCTTATTGACTGTCCAGGGCCTGTCTGTTCAGGACGTGTTTTTTTAATGGTGTCTCTTGGTTTCTCTTGTTGTGCCTTTGGTTATTTTATTTCCCTATTCAGTGGTATTTGGGTCTCTCCACCATATGTACTTTGACTTGTTTCTTGAGGTAGCCCTGAAAAGGAAAACAGACAAACACACAGGAACCAAAAGCATGGAAACACAAACACACAGACAAATCCAATAAACAAGCAAACCAAAAGGAGAAAGAAATAAAAAAGGGATGAAGACAAAAACAACAAAGGACAAAGGACATTCTAAAAGCATAAAACCAGAAACCCCAGCTACAAATAAAGAGCAGGGTGGAGGCAGTGCTGTTGGAAGAGCATATATAAGGAGAGAAGTGACAGGGGTGTGGAGGAAGTGCAACTGAATGTTGACCAGGCAGAAAGACTAAAAGGCTTAATTCAGAGAGAGAAAGAGGAGAATATAGTAGGAGGTGAGGAGAAAAAAATGAAGATAATGTTACCCAAAGAAACTATATAGTCTGATTATTCTAGAGAGAGGGAGAAAGAAAGGTAGCATCAAGAAAATGGATTAAGTATGACTGTTTAGGCAAACCAATGTCCTGCATTCCCAGTCCAGCAGAGGGGAGAGATAAGAATGGGATAAGGGAAAATATATCTGAATAGCAAGAATTGATCTAGTCATGGCAATGCATCAGTGTTAGTCTTGCCTGGGCTCTGAAAAGAAAAAGGCAGTTCTTCAGCATGCATGGGCGTGGTTTGGTGTAGGCAGTTCCCGCCTCCACTGAGGGTCCCTCAAGCTGCTCCCTGAGGCCCTTCCTTGGTGATTGTGGGGAGAAGAATGGCAGTGCTCCAGTCCCTTCTTGAACTAAGCCGTTGCAACCCACGCTTTTGGGTCCGATCTCCCTGTGCCGCTGGTGGGCCAAGTTGTATTTTCCAAGCCCTGCCTGGTTTCCAGATTGTAGTCCAGGCCCTTTAATGATACCCACCCAGATGAGACATACTCCTGCAGGTGGGAGGCTATGGCATTCTAAGTGGATTGAGTAGGGGGAGTTGGGGAGCAGTGCTGCCTGGGATGGGGTGCCCTGCCCAAGAAAAGCGTCACAGCTAGAGGGAAAGGATCTCTCTCCATGCATCCAGCAGTTATAGATGGGATGATAGGATCCCTCTCTGTCCCAGGCCGAGGTTTTTCTCTTCTCCAGAAGCAATTCTATGAGTGTTTTCAGCCTCTTTCTCTTCCCCTTGTCTCTCCTCTGCTCTGCCTGAACAGGGCTCCCTCCCCTCCAAGCCTCCGGTCTCGGCCTGTTCTTATCTTCTCCAGTTCGCACCAGGAATACGCACCTATGAGTCTCTCTTCATAGTGGACTCTATCTCTTTTCCTCCCAGACTCTTGCTGATCAGAGTATTGTGGCTTTAGTCCTTAGTTTGATAGACATGGGTGGGCAGAAAGTACAGAGTTCTCTACTTCTCTGCCATCTTGCCTCCCCCTGCCTCAGAAAAAGATAGTTTTAAATGAATAAAGCGCTCACCGGGGTAGGAAAGTAAGATGTGGCAGTGAATGTTGCAAATAGGAAAGTACCCCTGTGTTAAGCGCTAAACCCTTCCATGATTGCAAGTTTAATCGAATATGGAGTGTTTGTCCATAGAGTAGCAATGGAAACTAAATGCAATTAAAAGTGAATTTAGGAGTGCCTTGGTGGCTCAGTCAGTTAAGCATCCGACTTCAGCTCAGGTCGTGATCTCGCGGTTAAGGAGTTCCAGCCCCACCCCACCCCCCGCGCCCCCCTCTGTTGGGCTCTGTGATGACAGCCTGCTTTGGAGTCTGTGTCTCCCTCGATCTCTGCTCCTCCCCTTCTCATGCTTTGTCTCTCTGTCAAAAATAAATAGACAATAAAAAATAAAAAATAAAAAAGGTTTTAGAGGAGCCTAGGTAGCTCAGTTGGTTGAGCATTTGACTTCAGCTCACCTAATGATCTTGCTTTGTGAGTTTGAGCCCTGCGTCGGGCTCTGTGCTGGCCACTCAGAGCCTGAGCCTGCTTCAGATTCTGTTTCCATCTCTCTCTGTCTCCCCCATTCATGCACTGTCTCTCTCTTTCCCTCAAATATAAGTAAACATTAAAAGAGATTTTTTAAATTGCTCTTAAATTGGGAGTGACAGAAACTGAAGACATTTCCAAAGAACCATTCAGTAATAATCTTGTCTCTGTGGAACCAACATAGTGAAAATCAGGTCGGTGCTTGTTTGATCCTCTGTGGGTCATCTTACTTGATGAGTAGTTGCTCGTAGCTCTTCAAGACCTTAGCAGTTCTGTTAGAGCAGGAATATGGGGAGGATGTGGTAAAAGGGTAATAGGACATTTTCTACATTGAGAAGCCATGTTGTTACTTGGGGGTCATACCTCCTCTCAGGCATCCTGCAGAGCTGCAGGAAACTCTTGGAAGAGGCTCCCACCTGGGAGGTCTACTGGTCAGAGTTTAAGTAAATTTTGACAGGTGAATTGGACATGCCTCATTTCCATGACTCCCAAATATTATGTGTTCATAAATTTTACCAAAAATTACTGCCTCAGAATTTATCATTAGAAATCTATTTAACTTGACTTAATATCTTGACTTTGCCTACATTCTTTTTAAGATGGACAGAGGAAAGGGCAGTTTTAGAGCATGGACCATTTTACTGGAAGGCAGACCTTGGTATAGGGACTTACAAGATGGCATGAAAATATTTGTTCATAGATAAGGTGTTGAAGACAGCCATAGATAAAGGGAGGCAGGGACAAGCTAAGGCTTATCTACCCCATAGACATAAAAGCCAGTCCTGGTTTAAAAATCAGCAGGCAGCATTGTCTGAATTTTTCACTGCTCACCTTGTTCAGGCAACATATCCTTTCGCCTGAAAATGTTATCAGGTAGTAGGAGATTGAAAACCATAGGAAAAATTATTATGGTTGAATTTATAGAAGTAGACTATGTTGAAAAATAATGTTTCACTTGTTATAGTTTACATCAGTTTATAATCCAGAAAATATATCCATGGAATCAGTGAATACATTTTCTTTTTTAAAAAAAATTTTAACGTTTATTTATACTTGAGAGAGAGAGTGCAATCTGGGGAGGGGCAGAGAGAGAAGGAGAGACAGAATCTCAAGCAGGCTCCAAGCTATCAGTGTAGAACTTGATGTGAGGCTCAAACTCATGGACTGTGAGATCAGGACTTAGGCTGAAGTTGGACACTTAACTGAGAGCCACCCTGGCACCCCTATATTTCCTTTTTTTTAAATATTTTTTAATGTTTATTATTTATTTTTGAGAGAGAGAGAGATTGTGTGTGAGTGACGAAGGAGCAGAGAGTGGAGGAGACAGAATGCCAAGCGGGGTCTGTGCTGTCTGCACAGAGCCTGATGTTGGGCTTGAACTCATGAACTGTGAGATCATGACCTGAGCCAAAACCGAGACTCAGAGGCTTAACTGACTGAACCATGCAAGGACCCCTCATTTCCTTTTTTAAAAAGTAGTTTATAAAGGTTGATCAATATTTGACTTTAAATTAGGTCATGTTAACACTGATAACCATACTATTATAGCAAAACTGTTACTAAGATTTCACAAGGACATTCCCCATACGTTTCCTACATTTCAGCTTAAGTGTAGTTGTGGGCCATGTAACATTATCTGCTTCATACATAAAATTTGTCACTGAACCAAACAACAGAGTTGTTAAGTAAAATCAGATTTTAAATCTAACTTCTCTGATTCGAGATCTTTCTACAAGAACCTGAATTTTCCCAATATTTCCTTTTGCAATAATTTCACCCATTTTATCATGATGGTTCTAGTTAATATATATATAAGGTAGTTTTTAAAAACTCTCCAACTAGTTTTCTTCATAGTTTATCATTGTACCTATGATTGTCACCTACCATCCTCTCCTTGCCCTGGAATCTGAGGTTAAATTTGTAAGATGTGAGCTCCTAGAATTATAATTCATTATCTTCCAACTTTCACAGGGTCTTCCTGAGACCCCTTATATCCTTAATGAAGGTGCTGGCCTCACTCTGATACAGAGTGGATGTAGTTCCTGTTGGGCTCACACCTGCCATTTTGGATCATTCATGATATGAAACCTCAGACTAAGCCTAGCCAGAGGTGTACAATATATATTCACAAGAAGTTATTTTTATGGTTCTTTCATTCAGCAGCTTCTGTTCTCTCTGACTCTTTCTATGGACTAATAATTATCACAATCTTTAATGGGATGGAAAACCAGAAATATGTCGTAGAGTTTATTCTCCTCAGCCTGTCCAGTGTTTGGGACACACGGGTCTCCCTCTTTCTCCTCTTCTTGATCATGTACTTGGTGACAGTGCTGGGGAACTTCCTCATTGTTCTTCTGATCAGACTGGACAGCCGACTCCACACTCCCATGTACTTCTTTCTCACCAACCTCTCCCTTGTTGATGTCTCTTATGCCACAAGCATCGTTCCCCAGATGCTGGCGCATTTTCTTGCAGAACATAAAGGAATCCCATTTGTGAGCTGTGCAGCACAGGTATTCTTCTCCCTGGGCTTGGGTGGGATTGAGTTTGCTCTACTGGCAGTGATGGCCTATGACCGCTATGTGGCTGTGTGTGACCCCCTGCGATACTCGGTCATCATGCATGGAGGGCTCTGTGCGAGGTTGGCCATCACATCCTGGGTCAGTGTTTCCATAAACACGCTTATGCAAGAACTCAAAAATAAAATAACTTTGTACATTAGATCTCTCCTGTTTTCCTGTTAGACCTATGAGTGCAAACATATGGTATCTGTCCTTCTCTGCCTGGCTTACTTCGCTCAGCATGACACCCTCAAGGTCCATCCACTTTCCTACAAATGGCCATATGTCATTCCCTCTCATTGCCATGTAGTACTCCATCGTGTATATATACCACATCTTCTTGATCCATTCGTCAGGTGAT
>PISW01012272.1:0-14001 GCA_004023785.1 Mungos mungo | reverse complement strand
ATAAATCCCCAGCAATGCTATTGCTGGGTCATAAGGGAGTTCTATTGATAGTTTTTTGAGGAACCTCCACACTGTTTTCCGAGCGGCTGCACCAGTTTACATTTCCACCAACAGTGTAGGAGGGTGCCCGTCTCTCCACACCCTCGCCAACATCTATAGTCTCTTGATTTGTTCATTTTAGCCACTCTGACTGGCGTGAGGTGGTATCTCAGTGTGGAGGGAGAGAGAGTTGGGGAGAGAGAGGGATGTAAAACTTGAGAGACAATTGAATGCTGAAAATGAACTGAGAGTTGAAGGGGAAAGGGGAGGGGGGAAAAGAGGCGGTGGTGATGGTGGAGGGCACTTAATGGGGAAGAGCACTGGGTGTTGTATGGAAAACAATTTGACAATAAAATATTATGGAAAAAAATAACTTTGTACAAAACCTTACAAAACATGTATATAATTTGTATGCCAAGAATAGCTTCATCTCACACCTTATGAAAGTTATACCCCCCAAAGCATTATCAGCTTATAAAATATAAGACTATAAATTTTAAGAAAAAACATAGAAAAATAATGTTGTGATCTAGGCAAGAGACTTGGCAAAGTTCTCTTAAATGTGACAGAAGCGTGTGTTATAAGATGAAAAATGATACACTGAATTTCACCAAGCTTATAAAATTCTATCCTGAGAAAGACTCTGTTAAGAAGATAAAAGGTTAAGGTACAGGCTGAAGAAAATATTTGCAAACCACACATTCAACTGTGGACTAGTCTCTAGAATACACAAGGAATTCTCAAAGTTCAACAGTAGAAAAACAAACAATCCAATGACATAAAGATCCATTTTACTGAAGCAGATGGAAAGATGGTAAATAAGCACGTAGAAAGACTTTCAACGTTTATAAACGTTAGGAGAATGCAAATCAGATAAAAATAGCAACAATACCAAATGTTGATGAGGATGAGTACAAACTGGACACCCATACATTGATGATAGGAATGTAAAGTGGTGTAGACACTTTGAAAAATGGATTGGTGGTTTCCTTAAAAAAACAAGATAAAACAAAGAGTCTAAACACCTAACTATACGCCTACCATGCAACCCTGCCATTGTACTCCTGGGGATTTTTCCTACTTAGATGAACACTATGCTCACCCAAAAATCTAAAAATGAGTGCTTATAACAGCTTTGTTGATAATAGTTCCAGCCCAGAAACAATCTGGATGTCTTTCAACCTCTGACTGGTTAAGCAAAAGGTGATATGTACCCCCCACAGAATGCTCACCAACAGTAAAAGGGATTGAACTGTTGATACACCCAACAACCTGCCTGAATCTCTAGAGAATTACACCGAGTGAAAAAGCCAGTCCCAGAAGCAATATTGTGTTTGATTCTATTAACACCTAACTCTTCAATTGTGAAAATTATGGAGAACAAGTAGTGATTACCAGAGGTCCAGGAGAGGGTAGGGGCTACACAGAAGTGGGCGTGGCTATGAAAGGACAACATGACAGATTCTTGTAGTGATGGAGCACTGGGTACCTTGTCAATATCAATGCCAATAACTGTGATACTGTACTATCACAGTATCACATTATATCATATGATAATAATTTCTTTATGTAATGATAGCCTATTAAAAATCATGGTATCTTATGTAAGTTGTTACCATTGGGGGAAACTGGGAAAAGGGCACATCTGTATTATTTCATTCAACAGGATATAAGTCCACAATCTCAAAAGCACAAAATTAAACTAAAAAAATGTTTGAAAAGGGTAGAAGGCTCACCCTTCTGTGTTAAAGATCTTGGATGATCTTATTTATTTTTCTTTTTTTTTTCAGTAGTGGCTAATACTTCCTTCATTAGCCTTTTGTACATGTAGATTTTAAATCTGTTTATGTGATGCTGTTAGTTTTGGAGCTTACATAGCACCACGAGGATGTACTAGGATGTCCATCATGCTGGCAGTGCTCACAGCAGCCCACTGGGCTCTGCACCTACATCAGGGGAGTGAAGCACCTCTCTTCTGTCTCCAGAAGGAGAAGCGGGGGCATCTGGAGCCAAAAAGGCAGAACTGGTGTGTCCAGCAGATTTACATGCAGCTCTGGTCACAGCTTCCTCGACTGGGACCTTGAAGGCTAAAGTCTGGTTTGGGCTCCAGGAGCACATCACCCGAGCTCAGAAAGCTTGTTGAGAATGGCCTAAGGCTGTCATGAAGGTGTGAGAGGCAGAGGGATGGAGGAGAGCCTTCCGCAGGGAGAAGGGCAGAGGGGAGGCCCTGGCCTGTGCATTGGGAGTGGTGGCAGCCATTAACATTGCCATGCAGGAGGCTCCTGGGGGGCTGGGCCAGCCTCCCCTGCCAGTGCAGCTGCTGCCAAAGCTCATTAGGTCTGTGTGTGAGCTGTTGCTGAGCCCTTGTCAACGTCCTCCCTCCCAGTAGTGTCCCTCGCAATGGCAACAGGTCCCGGGTGACAGAGGAGCCCTGGAGCCTGCGGAATTTGGATGTCTCTTCACTATGGTCCATCCCTAGCTGGAGGGAGAGTTCTTGAGCAGCTTAAACCTAGAGGAAAGCAGACACATCTCCTTTGTCAGGGCTGATCATCATCTGAGTGGCATCTTCAACTGGTGGGAGTGTGGCCTTAGCAGGGACAGAGACAGAGACAGAGACATAGATAGAAATGAAGTGACTTGTTAGGAACTTGGATCAGGGGCACGAACATGGCTGGTGAAACCTCCTCAAGTATTGTGGCAACTGTGGTAAAGTAACTGTGCTTTGTAGGAACGTGAGCCTTGGGTATAATTTTGCAGCAGGCTTCTCAGTCTCAAAGCTTAATACTGACATTTAGGGAAAGAGAGAAAGAGACTTAGAGAGAAGCTCACAAGTATGGAGTCGTTTGTGAGGTATTGATATTGATTAGCAGACGGTGGTAATATTAGGATATTACATTTCCAAACAAGGTATATCATCAATTGTTTTATATCCTCCTATCTCAATTATTTTTTGACAGTTTGATTCTCACAGTATTATGATTTTCTTTTTATTAACAGATGAAGATGTAAGGAATTAAGAGCTTATTCAAAGACCCTTGACACTCAGAGGATGAACTGGAGGCAAGGTTTAGGTGTCCTACTTCATCCCAGGCTTGGGTTCTCTAGAATTGGCTGTGGGGATTGCACTGTGGAGACTTGCCTGGCAAAGGGAATTATATTGCTATGAAAACACTAGTCTTAGCTACAGGGAACAAGGAGTTAAAGAAGACAAGAATTTACATGAGACCAAATATGTTACCAAAGTGCATGTCAGGTTTGTGCATGTTTGAGAAACTGAGTTTCAAGAATTGGACTCTGATGAAGTGAGAAGTCAGGTAAGCAAATCAGGCTGAAAGAAGTTCACAGGACCCCAGAGAGAGTGAAGTGACTGTTCTTCAGGATGTCACACCAGTCTTGGAGATACCAGCCACCCCAGCCACCGGTGGAGTCTCCGTTTCCCATGTTAGGATGATGCAGATACTCCTGCTCAGGATGGATGCTCTCAGTGCTAAGATCAACCAACTCTTCAGGCACAAGCCAGAGAAATCTGTCTCTAAATGAAAGTGTCATTTCTGTTCACCTTCATGAAGGTATGCCTCTGAGTGATTTTGAGCAGCATGAAAGAAATGTATTTGCAGGTTGGGGGACCTTCCTTTATGTGTTCCGCTTTTGCATATGGGACTTTCATTGTCCCAGCCACGATTGTTTAGCTCTCTGAGTCATAAGGCCACATAGATTTCAAGGAAATGGACAGATTTTCTTTATTTAAATTTTAAAAAATATGTGACTGGCTAAAGTTGAGCTTTCTAAATACTTATTTTAAGATAGATAAAATTGGGGCACCTGTGTGGCTCAGTTGGGTAAGTGTCCAACTTTGGCTCAAATCATGATCTCACAGTTTGGGAGTTCAAGCCCCACACTGGGCTCTCTGCTGTCAGTACAGAGACTGCTTGTGATCCCATGTGTCCCTGTTTCTCTGCCCTTCACCTGCTCATGCTCTATTTCTCTCCCTCTCTCTCAAAATAAATATTAAAAAATTAAAATTAAAATTTATTTTGAAAGATAGATAAAATGTATTAGGAATCTGAACACTATTTTTTGCATATCTCTGTCCTATAGAGAAAGCATTTTGCTTCTTTTGCTATTTATATTAATAACTGAATATTGGGAGAAGGCACATTGAGGTACCTTAACTGGGGCCAAAGTTCTATTACAAAAATTTTTTACACTTATTTATTTTTGAGAGACAGAGAGAGACAGAGCGTGAACAGGGGAGGGTGAGAGAGAGAGGGAGACACAGAATCTGAAGACAGGATTCAGGCTCTGAGCTAGCTGTCAGCACAGAGCCTGACATGGGGCTCAAACCCACGAACTGTGAGAAATGACCTGAGCCAAATTCGGCCACTCAACCGACTGAGTCACCCAGGCGCCCCTAAGCTGTATTTTTCTAACACAAAATGTTTTGATGTGCAGCGCACTGTACCAATTATTTCATTGTGTATCTGAGGACAGACTAGGAATTCAGCTCTAGTTAGCTGAACACTGATCCAAAATAATGTGGAAATGGTTTCACTGCAGGTGTTAAAATCACCTGATCAACCCATATTTCCTCCTTCATCTGGCTTTTAAAATATAGATACTTATTTGGGTTGTCTGGGGTGCCCCATCAGTTGAGCATCCAACTCTTGATTACAGCTCAGGTTGTGATTCTCAGATCGTGAGATTGAGCCCCACATTGGATGTGGGTCCTGCTTGACAATCTCTCTCTCTCTTTGCTTGCCCCACCCCATTCATATGCATGTGCACATCTCTCTTTCTCTCTCAAAACAAACAAAAATAAATATAGATGCTATTTCTATTTTCTTAATCTACCAGGAGTAAAAAAGGAGACTCTATGACTGTAGAAAACAGGCATATTTGGATATCAATTATTTTGAATTTAAATTATTTTAAAATCAAAGCTATTGACTTTAGAAATAAACATACTTTTGCTGGGTTAAAAATAGTTAGCTGACATATCCATGCAAGGTATTTAAGTATTAGCAGGATACTTTAGTAAAACACTTTGCTCTAAGTCACCCAGGTAATAATAAATGCTAAAATTAATAAAAGATAGAGCAGGTCCTCCTTAATGAGCATTTGGACACTCCCCCATCCATGATGTTCTTAATTCTGTAGGCAGTTAGATATCCAAAATCTATATGTGCACGGAAGTGATATTATTAAATTTGTGTTTTAGTTTGATTATTCTCGCATTGAGTGTAGGGTGGAGGGGATGTGAAGGAAAGTACATTTGTTTCTCTGTCTCTTCTGGGGAGAGGCTCATGCTGTGATACCTACTGCTGAATCCTACTGAAGTCCAACTACCAGTAACAGTTTATAAATTCCTCAGAAGTTATCTATTTTATCTTAAATCTACTTGTGAGTTATGCAGTGTAATCATATTTTGTATGTGAAATCACATATCTGGTATTATCATGAGAGAAGATTCATATCCAGCTTCTCAAATTCCAGATCTGTGCATGAGACACGAGACATTTTTGTACTATATATCTGCCACATCTGAGTTTTTCTCTCTTTCTTTTTGTTGCTTATTCCTTTTATCATGTTTGTTGTAGTAGATAATGTAAGGTTGTTCTTGACTTTGAGTCATGTTTGTCTTTGTTGTCTATCACTTCATCCCCCCACTGTAACCTATAATCCTCTCTTGCCTTGGAAACTATGGTAAGCTGAAAAGATACAGAGCTCCTAAAATTGCACTGCATTATTTCTAGGCCTCCATGAAATCCCTAAGACTATCTTGTCATTTTGAAGGAATGGCTTATCTCTCTTATGGAGGATAGATATAATGCACGTTAGGATCCAAATTGTCATTGTGGTGCACACATGATCAGAAACATCTGGCTAAGCTGACAGGTTGTATACAATATTTGTATACAACAGTCTTTGAATAATTTATTTTTATGGTTCTTTAATTCAATATTTTCTGCTATTTCTCTCTTCTTTTCCAGATTAATAATCCTATGTTTTTTTAATGGACACAGATAACCAGACGTGGGTGAGAGAGTTTGTTCTCCTAGGCCTGTCCAGTGACTGGGACACACAGATCTCCCTCTTTGTCCTCTTCTTGATCATGTACTTGGTAGCAGTGCTGGGGAACTTCCTCATTGTTCTTCTGATCAGACTGGACAGCCGACTCCACACTCCCATGTACTTTTTTCTCACCAACCTCTCCCTTGTTGATGTCTCTTATGCCACAAGCATCGTTCCTCAGATGCTGGCGCATCTTCTTGCAGAACATAAAGCAATCCCATTTGTGAGCTGTGCAGCCCAGTTATTCTTCTCCCTGGGCTTGGGTGGGATTGAGTTTGCTCTACTGGCAGTGATGGCCTATGACCGCTATGTGGCTGTGTGTGACCCCCTGCGATACTCGGTCATCATGCATGGAGGACTCTGTGCGAGGTTGGCCATCACATCTTGGGTCAGTGGGTCTGTCAACTCTCTCATTCATACTGCCATCACCTTTCAGCTGCCCATGTGCACAAACAAGTATATTGATCACATATCCTGTGAAATTCTAGCTGTGGTCAGACTGGCCTGTGTGGACACCTCCTCCAATGAGATCATAATCATGGTTTCTAGCATTGTTCTTCTGATGACACCCTTCTGCCTGGTCCTCTTGTCCTACATCCAGATCATCTCCACCATCCTGAAGATCCAGTCCACAGAGGGAAGAAAGAAAGCCTTCCACACCTGTGCATCTCACCTCACAGTGGTTGTCCTGTGCTATGGCATGACCATTTTCACTTACATCCATCCACACTCCAGCCCCTCTGTCCTTCAGGAGAAGTTGATTTCTGTCTTCTATGCCATTCTGATGCCCGTGCTGAACCCCACGATTTATAGCGTAAGGAATAAGGAGGTGAAGGGCGCCTGGCAGAAACTACTAGGACAATTATCTGGATTAACATCAAAACTGGCAACTTGATGAATCCTGAGCATCACTTAGAGAAAGGAGCTTTGCCTGTGTTTCCTCCCACTTAACTCAGACATGGCAGGCATCACCTGCATTGCCCTGGCAACCAGGAAGGAGATGCTGACACATGCCCTGGTGATGCAGGGTAGGAGGCTGGAGGCTGGGCTGGGTGTGGGTGTATGTTTATGTCACAGCAGCATGTACAGAGGAGTTGAGCCCTGCTGTAATAGAACTTCCTACCCTTATTCAATCTCCATTCATATGTCCTGAGAGTAATGAACAAAAAGTACAATTTGCTATTTTGATTTGTCACGTTGTACTCATGAACCTAATCGTGGCCACTAATTCTTAATCATCCAAATTTTATAAAAGGTTATTATATTTCCATTGAGAATGAAAGCATTTTTAATATTTTAGTCTCAAAATGGTACACAGCATATGTATCCACCTCCAGTATTGTGTGAGTTGCTATTCTGAGAAGACAGTACTGTCGAGGCTGTTACAATGTCTTTGTGCTGGACCCACTGCATGTGCACACAGCATCTCAGCTGCCTGATGGAGGCACCTCAGTGGAGGAGCATCACCTGACGATCTTGTTTTACAGTGATAGGCATGGAACCAAAGGTGTTTGTACAAGACTAGTGCCAGTCAAGGAGAAGCCATGTTTGGAGTGGTACTTGATAGCATATGAACAGTTTGAAAGGAATTTTACTGCATATATAAGGGGTACCACTTAAATGTTAAAACTGTCCAATCTCTGAAAAATCCATAACCTCTTTTTGAGACTTCAGAAATAATAAGCACATAAAATATTAATTAAGGCATAAAATATGAAAGATACAGTTAATCTTAGAAAGGACAGATTGCTGAGCCAAAGCAGTGAGAGGTAAGACAATTTCAATATGTCTTCTGGGAATCAGGATAGTTGACTGAGCTGTGCAGTGTAGTCCTCTAGTCTCCATATTGAACATCTTCCATCCCTCTTCCCACACACAGCAGGACCCTAACTGATCTTTTGTAAAGTAGGAAGTGGAATATATGAGACTGGATTTCCTAAATAAGGAAAAAGAAGGTGAGAAATATTGTACAGTGGATAAGGAGGGGGGGGGAAGAGGAGAAAGAATGTGACCGTAGCTCATCTTCTGTCTCCCTTGAAGAAATCTCAGTGTCTTTTCTTGCTGTGTCTTTTGTAAGTCAGTAGATTTGTAGTTCTCCCATTCGTGAGCACATTATCACACAATCTTAAGTGTTCAAAGGTTGAAGTCTCATGTAATCCACAGCCCATTTGATATTTTAATTTACTCTAAAATAATCCGGTCTTACAATGTGTGATATAGGCAGATTGTCAAAAGATGTCAATGCTAGTGGGTTAAATTTCTCTTGGGGTTAATTCAAGAAATATTAATGGAGAGTCTACAATGTGTTTGTAACCTTGAATGGTTTTTGAGACACAATAATCAATTTGAATCATTCCTGATCATAATATAACTACAGAGTAGGGATGATAGATGATGAAGCAAAAATGCAGTATGTTAAGTTTCTCAGTGAGGAAGCCTTTGGGGTGATTGCTGAAGTCTTCCTCTATGAAAGGATCAGAAACGGTCCTTGGGGAGATCAGGAAAGTGAGAACAAGTTATTGAGATGGCAACAACTCGAGCAAAGTAACAACCAGTGAAAGGTGCAGAGCTGGAAGAAAGCACAAGACTTAAAAAATGTCCTTAAGCTGGATTACAGGGCAGAGAAGTTGAGGAAGCAGTAAGGATGAAACAGGCAGGGAAAGAAGGATCACATCACTAAATGCCAAACTATCTTTTAGCTTTAATAGCATTATGGATGTAGTAAAGATTTTTAAGCAGGATTAGGGCTTGATAAAGCTTACATTTTAGAATTATCATTCTTGAAAATGATTCAGAGGAAGAAGAGATTAGAGGCAAGGAGTCCAGCTGGCTGAGTGCTCCAGTGATACTACAAAGACATTAGAAGAATCTAATCTAAATTAGTGGAAATGGGGAGAGAGAAAAGTCAAGTCAAATTACATGATTTAACAGTGTTCAAAATTGGTTTAGAATGTGTTCAAAGTTAATTTGCTATCAGCGATTTTATGTACACACATACATACATATATGCCTACATATGTATACATATCTCATGATACCAACAAACCCACAACCTATAATAGATACACAAAAAATAAAGAGAAAGAAACTCAAACATATCACTGAAGAAAACCATCAAACCACAAGGAAAGAGACAAACAGAAGACAGAAGGAGCAGAAAAGAACTATATAAACAACCAGAAAATGATTAATAAAATGGGAATACATAGACGTCTGTCAATTACTTTGAATGTAAATGGAATAAATGCTCCAATCAAAGGATATAGGGTGGCTGAATGGATATAAAAACAAGACCTATCTATATTCTGCCTATAAGAGACTGACTTCAGGTCTCAGGGCATATACAGACTAAAGATGATAGGATAGGAAAAGAGATTCAATGCAAATGGAATGAAAAGAAAGCTCTAGTAATAGTCATATTAAAAAATACATTTTAAAATAAAGATTGTAACAAAAGACAAAGAAGGACATTAAATAATAATAAGGATGTCGATCCAAGAAGAGACTATAACATCTGTAAATATTTATGCTCCCAACATAGAAGCACTTAAATATGTAAGGTGGATATTAATACACATAAAGAGAGAAATCAAAACATTTATACACTAATAGTAGGGGACTCTAATACCCACTTATATCAATGGATAGATCATCCAGACAGAAAATCAATAAGGATGCATTGATCTTAAACAATATATTAGACCATATGAACTTAATAGATACATACAGAACATTCTACTCACAAGCAGCAGAATATACATTTTTCTCAAGTATACATGGAACATTCTCAAGTATAGATCACATGTTAGGTCATAAAACAAGCCTCAATAGAAGTGCCTGCATGGCTCAGTTAGAAATCCAATTCTTGGGGCATCTGGGTGACTCAGTTGGTTAAGTGTCTAACTTCAGTCATGATCTCACATTTCATGGGTTCGAGCCCTGTGTTGGGCTCTGTGCTGACAGTCAGCTCAGAGCCTTAAGCCTGCTTTGGATTCTGTGTCTCCTTCTCTCTCTGCCCCACCCTCCCCCCAATTCGTGCTCTGTCTCTCTGTCTCTTAAAAATGAATAAATGTTTTTAAAAGATGCTTTATTTCAGCTCAGGTCTTGATCTCAGGGTTGTGAGTTCAAACCATGTTGGACTTTGTGCTGGGTGTGGAGCCTACTTAAAAAACAAAACCTAAAAAAATTAAAAAGCAAGTCTTATTAAAAAAGATTTAAATCATGTCAAACATTTTTTATGATTATAATATTGTGAAATTAGAAATCAGTTACAATAAAACTGGAGAAACAAACATGTGGACACTAAACAGCATGTTCATAAACAACTAATGGGTTAATGAGGAAATAATAGAGAAAAACAAAAACATTTTTGCAAAAAATAAAAATAGAAATCCAACTTTCCAAAATTAATGGGATGCAGCAAAAGCAGTTTTAAGAGGGAAGTTCATAGCAATACAGGCCTACCATAAGAAACAAGAAAAACCCACCATCCCCAAGCTAAATTTACACCTAAAGGAATTAGGAAAACAACAACAACAATAACAACAAAGCCCAAATTTACTAGAAGGAAGGAAATAATATATATAAGAAGAGAAAAAATAAAATAGAAACAAAAAGTTAATTAAAATATTAACGAAAGGGTGCCTGGGTGGCTCAGTCAGTTAAGTGTCCTACTTTGGCCCAGGTCATGATCTCATGGTTCATGGGTTTGAGCCCCATATTGGGTTCTCTGCTGCTAGTACAGAGACCACTTTGGATCCTCAGACCTCCCCCTCCCCCATGCTGTCTCTCGAAAATAATTAAGCATTAAAAATCAATGAAACCAAAATCTGATTCTTTTTTTTTCTAATTTTTTTTTTTACTGTCTTTATTTATTTTAGAGAGAGAGAGACGGCATGAGCAGGGGAATGTCAGAGAGAGAGGGAGACACAGAATCTGAAGCAGGCTCCAGGCTCTGAGCTAGCTGGTAGCACAGAGCCTGATGTGGGGCTCGAACCCATGAACTGTGAGATCATGACCTGAGCTGAAGCCAGACGTTTAACCGACTGAGCCACCCAGATGCCCCAAAATCTGATTCTTTGAAAAATTAAACAAAATTGATAAACCTTTAACCAGACTCATCAAGAAAAAAGAGGACTCAAGTAATTAAATCAGAATTGAAAGACAAGTTACAACTGACACCACAGAAATGCAAAGGATCCTGAAAGACTATGACAATTATATGGAAACAAATTGAAAAATCTAGAAGAAATGGACAATTCCTAGAAACACAACCTTCTAAGACTGAATCAAGAAGAAATAAGCAATCTTAGTGTTATTAAAAAAAAAAACAACATTCAATAGAACTCCCCTATGACTCAGCAATAGCACTGCTAAGGATTTATCCAAGGGATACAGAGTGCTGACGCATAGGGGCACATGTACCCCAGTGTTCATAGAAGCACTGTCAACAATAGCCAAAACATGGAAAAAGCCTAAATGTCCATCACCTGATGAACGGATCAAGAAGATGTGGTATATATATATATATATATATATATATATATATATATATATATATATATATATATATACAATGGAGTATTACATGGCAATGAGAAAGAATGAATTATGGCCATTTGTAGCAAAGTGGATGGGTCTCAAGGGTGTCATACTAAGCGAAATAAGTCAGGCGGAAAAGGACAGATACCATACGTTTGCACTCATAGGTCTAACCGGAGAAACCTAATGGGTAACTATGGGGAGGGGAAGGGGGAAAGAGAGTTGGGGAGAGAGAGGGACGCAAAACCTGAGAAACTATTGAATACTGAAAATGAACCGAAGGTTGAAGAGGGAGGGGGAGGAGGAAGGGAGATGGTTGTAATGGAGGAGGGCACTTGTGGGGAAGAGCACTGGGTGTTATATGGAAACCAATTTCACAATAAACTACTAAAAAAAAAAAACAAACAAAAGTCCAGAACCAGACAGCTTCACAGGTGAATTCTACCAAATATTTTCAAAAGAGTTAATACTCTACTCTACTCTCTTAAAGTCCAGAACCAGACAGCTTCACAGGTGAATTCTACCAAATATTTTCAAAAGAGTTAATACTTACTCTACTCTACTCTCTTAATACTCTATTCTACAAAATATCCCTAAAACATTGAAGTGGAAGGAATGCTTGCAAACTCATTAAGCTCTTTTATATTGGTCTTGGTAATATTTTTGTGGATCAGTCTCCTCAGGCAAGTTCAATAATAACAAAAGTTTTAAAAATGGGATTACATCAAACTAAAAAACTTTTGTACATTAAAAGAACCCATCAATAAAACAAAAAGGCAACCTACTTAATAGGGAAAAAATATTTACAATCATACATCTGATAAGAGTTTAATATTCAAAATATATAAAGAATTTATCCAGCTTAATATAAAAAAAACCCATATAAGAATTGGCAGAAATTTTGATTGGAAATTTTTTCAAAGAAGACAAAAAATGTCAAATAGGCACATGAAAAGATGTTCAACCTCACTCATCATCAGGAAAATGCAAATCAAAACCACAATGAGATATCACCTCACAATGGTCAGATTGACTTTTATCAGAAAGACAGAAAATAACAAGTGCTGGAAAAGATGTGGAAAAAAAGGAAGCCTCATACACTGTTGGTGGGAATATAAATAGGTGCAGCCACGATGAAAGGAAATCTGGAGATTTTTCAAGAAATTAAAACTAGAAATATCATATGACCCAGCAATTCCACTTCTGGGTACTTATCCTAAGAAATAAAAAAAATTTTGAAGAGATATATGCACCCCTATATCATTGCAGCAGTATTTATAACAGCTAAGATATGGATGCTACCTACATATTCATGGATAGATAAATGGTAAAGAACACATGGTATTATATATACTCAACCATGAAAGAAGGAAATCTTGCCATTTGTGACAACATTGATGGAACTAGAGGGTATTGTCCCAGGTGAAAGAAGTCAGAGAAAGGAAAATACCATGATTTCACTTATATTTGGAATCTAAAAACATGACAAATGAACAAAACAGAAACAGGCTCATAGAGAACAAACTGATGGTTACCAAAGTGGGGAGGGGTTAGGGGGTGGGTGAAGGGGATTGAGAGGTACAAACTTGCAGCTATAAAATAAGCCATAAAGATGTAATGTTTGGCATAGGGAATAAAATCAATAATATAATAATTTTGTATGATGGTAACTGGATTTATTGCGTGGATCATTTCATATTATATAAAAATGTTGATTCACAATGATATATGCTTGAAACAAAATGGATATTGTATGTCAATTATACGTCAATTTAAAAAAAACAATAAGAGATTTCAGAGGAACACTTGATTTTCCAAATAGTAATTCCTATATGGACTCACCATCTTCTTCAAAATGTCATAATCCTGTCTGAATGTTCTGTAAATAGTGGAATAAACTGTAATATTTACCACCATGGACAGCCCTATATAAAATAGCAGGAAAAGAGTTGAAGGAGCAGAATCAGTCAAAAATATGAATATACACATGACACGCAAAGGAGGAAAGTATGTGAAGATGCTGTGTCCTCATTTCAGCATCCGGATGAAATGTTTGGGACTCTTCTTCACTGTCCACTAATCCCTGTGCCTTCCCCCTGCCTCCATGCCTTTGCTGCTGCCCCTCCCCCACCTTCAAGGTCAGAGCACAGGTGACCTCTCTGCCTCTGCCTTTCTGCTTCTGAACTCACTGATGGTTCTTCACTCAGCTGAGTCAGCTCATAAGCTGTCCTTACTTCTGTTTCTGTGTTCTTTGTGTCCAGCACTTGTATTTCATGCCTCCATGTCGTTTCCTATTCTTTACTGACATTCCAGAAGCATCTGTGACACTGTCCATCTTTTCCAGCAGAG
>PISW01012271.1:0-32500 GCA_004023785.1 Mungos mungo | reverse complement strand
GTTTGTTTCGAAAGCCAAGGACCCGTCAAGTCTTCAGGGTTGCGTTGGGTCACGGCTCTCTGGTCTCCGAGAAGGACGCGGGAGGTGGGGTGTGAAGGGCTTGATGAGTCACCAGGGGGGGGGCAAGGAGGGGTCCAGTGACGCCTGGGCCCTGGCTCGGCAGCCCCCCGGGTGAGGAGTCCCAGAGCGGGAGCAGGTCTCTCTCTTGAGAGGAGCCGCCTGGCCGGCAGGTGGAAATGCAGGTGTGAGGCTCAGGAGACGGGTCGTGGCGGGATGCAGACGGGGGCTGCCTGGGGGTCCCGGGGCGCCCACAAGTAATGCCCGCAACCCAGGTGCCTGAAAACCGCTTCCAGAGACTGGAAGCCCCGAATCCAAGTGTCTGAGGGCCGCACTCCCTCCAAGGGCTCCAGGGAAGAATCCGTCCTTCCTCTCCCCGCTCCTGGTGGCTTCTGACACCCCCGGGTGTCCCTTGGTTCGCAGCCGCGTCCCTCCGGTCTCGGCCTCTGGAGGGGCTCGTGGCCTTCCTGCCTGTGTCCTCACTGGGTCCCCCTAGGAGGACTCCGGTCACTGGACTCGGGGCACACCCTACTCCATCCAGGGTGACCGCATCTTAACTAATCACATCTGTAAACACTTGTTTCTAAACAGGCTCGTGGCCTGAAGCTCCAGGAGCGTGTGAATGGGGGAGGGGGCGCACTGCCCGACGGGTACAGGGCGGCCGGCGTCTAGAAGGATACCATTGCCCCGGGGGGCCGGGACAAAAGGCGAGGGGGCTCAGGCACGGAGCAGACACGGAGCGTGTGCGGGCACTGACCTAGCATCTGTCCCAGGTCCCAGGGTTGGAGAGGGCGCTCCCCCCCCCCCACTCACTTACCACCTGCACTCTCCGTCCCTGGGACAGGGCCACACCTCTGTCCCCAAGGTCTCCCTTTGGCTTCCGAAACTCCCAGGCCCGGTCTGCGGGCAGGCGGCCTCCAGAGAGGGTCCATGACCCTGGCCCTGGGGACCTAGAAGCGCGGTCCCCAGAAGGGACAGGAAGGCGGCACTTTGGGCGGGTCACCATGGACCCCACCTCGCTTGCCTGGACTGGCCCATCGAACCCCGTGGCGGAGCGCTGTCGCCTGCCAGTACTGCGGGACCCCTGCGGCGACCCCGGCAAGGCAGTTGAGGAAACCAAGGCACAGAGAGGCGGAGCCACCCACCCGTCTGCACAGGAGGTGGGGAGCAAGGCTGCAGACCATCCGGGGCTCCCAGAGCCACAGACCATGGGCTTTGGACGTCGCCTGCCCGTCCTCATCCAACGGACCGAATGTCCCTGGCCGATTAGGGGGGCCTGCTGTCTGGGGTCTGGCCTCGCCTGGCGCTGTGTGCCACGCCCTCTGTGCCCGAAGGGGACAGGACGGGGCCCGGGTGCTGGGCTCCGGAGGGCAGGTGCACACCTGAAGCCAGGTGCCTCCGGGCATCGGTGTGGCCGCGACCAGCTATCTGGATCTGCGTCCCGGGCCCTGCCCGCCAGCCTCCTGTCCTTTCTCTGCCTCCCACCTCGGGTGGGCTCCGTCCGCGGGCGTGTCCCGGGTTTGCTGCCACAGCAGCGAGGGTTTCTGGTTTGGTTTGATTTTCTCAGTCTTTCCTACAAGGCTTCCTGATCTTCCTCCAGAGCGACTGAGGCCCGTTCCCCCTGGGCAAGCTGCTGCCTGGCCAGTGGGAGGGGGGCCTCCCACACTCCCGGGGCCGTGCTGGCAGCTGGGGCCGGGGGGGCGGGGGCCCCGGAGGGGGCTTGGAGGGAGGATCCCCCTTCTCCCTCACGCAGAACGTCTCTGGCCCAGATCTCTGGGGTGGAGTAGACCCCCAGCCTGGGAGAATGCTCGTCTCCCCGCCTTTGGGCTGGCTTGACCCTCGGCTGGGACCTCCTGCCCCACGCCCTCACGGGACCGACTCTCATTCTTTCTGTCCGGCGTGCAGTGTCGCTTCTTCCAGGAAGACCACCCTGCTTCCCATGGGCCTGCAGTAGTGACTTCCCCTCTGCTCCTAGAAAACCCCTGCCCTCTCCCCCCTCCCCTGCATTCTGTCTCTGCCAGTGGGATTTAGGCTCCTTGCCCGCCGGTGCCCTCCGCACCTGGCCTCACAGGACATCGTAGGTTACGATAGTGGGGACAGGAACCGGCCTGTTACCTCCCCTTCCGCTCCGGGGACCAAGCTCACAGGGCTCGTTGCCTCACTGCCCGAGGCTTCTGGCTTCTGCCTCCTGCACCGGGACCACATCCAGACAGTAAGGGTGCACGGAGCTCCTCCGTCAGACAGAGCAGACGCAGAGGCGAGCTGGATGAAGAGGTGACCTCCTGGAAGAGGAGATTTCATGGTGCAGGGACTCAGTGACCGGGAGATGTCGGTCATGTAAAGGGCCTGCTCAGAGTGTTCGGGGCAAGGAAGAGCAGCAAGTGCAAAGGCCCTGGGGCAGGAGCCAGCTTGGTAAGTATGCAGGCCACAAAGGCCAGTAGGAGTGGAGCTGGGTGAGCTATGGGTTTTATTCCAAGTGTGTCAGAAGCCAGGGAAGGAGGTGCTGTGACTCAGCTGGCACCTGCTGTGGGCAGACCCTCCGGGTGCCAGGGCGGCTTGTTGAGCTGGGGTGGAACCCTTGGGGGTTCCCCGGGGTCCCGTGCCTCCCCTGCCCCGGCCACCTTTGCCACCCTGTGGGTGCTGGCCATTGTCTGGGAATATTCTGGGAGGAGGAAAGCCGTGCCGTGGGGGAGGGGCAGGCGTGGGGCAGCGGCAGCGATCTAGCCACTCAGAGTTGATATGACCCGGTGAGGAGTAGGTCAGGGGCAGAGAGAACCTGTTTTTCAGCCGCCCACAGGCAGGCAGATGTGGCTCAGTGAGCATTTCAGCCTTTAAGCAAAAGCGCCCAGGCCCGTCCCTGACTGAGTTCAAGGTATTTACACAAAGGGGTGAGTTCTATCGTGAGAAGCATTAACATATACGACAAAAGGGGCCACCCGGCCCTGGGGGACCCGCAAGGCACACCCCAGCCCTCTGCTTGTGTGACCGGGTACCGTCACCTCCCGCCACGCGACCGGTGAGGAGACTGGGGCCCCGAGAGCTTCGGAGGCCCCCCCCCGCCCCCCGAGCCGCAGGCCGGCCGCGCAGATGACCGCGGCGCCCGAGTCCCAGCCTGGAAACCACCAGTTGCTGTGAAGCCGTTAGTTCACGCGGGAGAACAGAGGGGACGGGAGGGGGACGTGGGCGCCGCCTCCGCTCCGACCACGGCCGCTCGGCCCCCAGGTCACCCTCTCTCTGTGTTCCTCCTGCTTCGCGCCAGTGGCTTTCTAGTTTCACGCAAGACCGGAACACAGAGTGTTTATGTTTACTGTGTAAATACATAAATACGCGTGTATTACAGAGTATTCGTTTCCTAGAACAAACTGCAGCAAATTAGACACTTAACTCAGCAGAAACATAGTGTGTCACGTCTCTGGAGGCCGGGACAGAAATCCGGGTGGGCAGGGTCGGTGATCCGCTGCGGGGGCGCCCGGGGAGAGGGCGTCCGGCCTCCCTCCGGGCTTCCCGTGCTGGCCGGCCACCCCTGTGCTCCAGGCCATGGCCGTGGCCTCCTTCCCGTGTGTCTGTGTCCCCTTCCCTTGTGATGGGGCACAGCCATTCCGTGTGGGGCCACCCAAAATCCAGGCTGGTCTTAGCCTGCCATCCTTAAGGTGGTGCTGTCTGCAAAGGCCTGTGTTTTATTCTTTTTTTTTTAATGTTTATTTATTTTTGAGAGAAAGACAGAGTGTGAGTGGGGGAAGGGCAGAGAGAGAGGGAGACAGAGAATCCGAAGCAGGTTCCAGGCTCTGAGCTGTCAGCACAGAACCCGACGTGGGGCTCAAACCCACAAACCGCGAGATCGTGATCTGAGTCGAAATCAGATGCTTAACGGACAAAGCCCCCCAGCCGCCCCGAAGGCCCATAGAGGAGTGTGTTTGCAGGGACGGGACTTAGGGCGCAGACGTCTCTCTTAAGGGCCTCTGTTCACCCACTACACAGAGGAATGTGCTTGAAATCTACTTAGTTATTGGGGTGCTTGATCGAACAGTTTAGGGCATGTCCCTGGCACGGCCTGTCCGCGGGGCTGGGGCCACGTCTTGTGCCCCTAGGTGCCCCATCGCTCAGTGGGTGCAGGGGGAGGAGACGTCCGGGCTGCTGGGAGCCTGCAGGGGGTCAGGATGTGGTCAAGCCAGAGAGGGGCGGCCAGTTCCTCCTGCCTGCACCTGCCGCCCGCAGCACCCTCTTCCTGCCCCCCACCCTCCACCTCAGGCTGGCCCGCAGTGCCCCGTGCAGCTTGCCACTGCCACCCACCCTCACGTCCTGCACTCTCGCCAGGAAGGAAACAGGCGGGGAATTACTCGCTGACGGCTTGTCTCCCGGATCCTGAAGGTTCTATCCCTTCCTGCCTCACAGGCCCTCAAGAGGTCCCCGTGGACGGAATGCGTGAGGGCCAGCGTGGGTGAGCTGGACCCTGCTTAGCCTGGTCCTCAGGAGGCTGCATGTGGCTGGGTCGCCGCCCAGGCGGAAGGGATCGCTCCTGACCATCTCGCCAGGACCTGTCCTACAGCCAGGGACCGTCCCTGTCACTGCCCAGCCTCCCTGCCTGAGCGGCGACGGCTCGAGATCAAGACAGAGGGACAGACGGAGGGACTGAGTGCCGCAGGGCCCTGCACACAGCCGGGGGGTCGAGGACCCTGCCCTGGGCCCCGTCCCCCACCTGCTAACATCTTTGCCTATATCTGGGGAAGGGACTTCCGTCGGGAGTGTGACAGACCCTCCGCTCTGCAACCCCCACATCGGGGAAACTCCTGCAAATCCCCACAAGACCCCGCGCCGCCTTCTTCTGCCTAATCAAAAAGCGCAAGCCCGCGAGCCCGAAGAATTTGCGTGACCAGGCCAAGCTCGGGGGCGGGCAGGTGTGGAGGCAGCTCCCAGCCTGATTCCCAGAACCGGGGCTGCCCCGGCTCCCGGGACCCGGTCCTGGAAATCCACTGGCACGGCGCTCCGGGCACAACCTCGGGGCTGCTCTGTTCCGGCTGGAGCTGTCTCAGTCGGTGTCGGCTGGTCGATCCTTTGGGAGGACGCGGCCCTTGCTTCCTCCAGGAGCCCAGAAGCTCCTTCCCCCAGCCCGGTTCCCACAACCTGCTTCTCACGCCTGGCTTCGGGCCCTCCCGGCTTCACCAGGACCCACGGCCGCCGCCGCCTAGTCTGGCCCGGGGGAAGCACAGAGGTGAATGTTTCCATCCAAATTAAAACAAAAAATCTGCATCCCCCACTGTCCAAGAACAAGGACTCTCTGGGTCCCAGCCAGCAGTTTCTGGGAATGTTCTCCATCCGTCTTGGCCAAGCCGGGGGCCCTCAGTTCTCATGCTGGGGCCGGGAGAAGATGCACTGGCCAAGGGCGCCAAGCAAGGGCGAGATCCGCCGCAGGGGGCGGGGGGGCACCCCTGTGGGACGGCTGGGGCAGGCGGTCGAGGCTCCGTTTGTCGGAAGCAGGTGGGGACGTTTTTCTTTTCACGACGGACCAACTTCCCTCCCCACAATGTCGTACAGAGAAACGGCTCCACATTCTTCAGGCGGAAAGTGAAAAATACAACTTCCTGTGGAGGGTCGGAGAACCTGGCCCCAGCCTGAGTGTTTCTAGATTCGTTTTCACAAGACTCTTGAGGAGGAGAGGGAAAATGAGTCCCGCAACCCTGGAGTCCCAGCCCGGCCTGTCTGGTTCACCCCAGCCACGCGTCACGCCGTGAGAACAGGAATGTGGTTGGCACGGAGGCAGCACTGGACGCGGGGGAAGGTCATCAGGGTATCTGCGCTGTCCAAAGCCAAGGGCACTGCGGAGGCAGGCGGTCACGGGCTGACTCGTGTCCCCCAAATTCCTGTGTCGGAGTCCTAGCCTCCTGCACCTCAGAATGTGACTGTGTTTGGAGTTTGGGTCTTTAAAGAGATGCTTTAAGGTCACTCGGGTGGGTCCCGATCCAACATGACCCGGGTCCTTGTAAGAAGAGGGGACCAGGACACAGACACACACACATGGCGGGACGGCCCCTGTGAGGACACGGGGAGAGGACAGCGGTCCACACAGAAGGAGAGAGGCCTCGGGAGGGCCCGGCCCTGCCCCCCCTGGACCTCGGGCTCCGGCCTCCAGGATGGGGGACGGTGCAGGTGCATCGTGTTGTTCAAAGTGTCCAGCCCCCCCAGGGACTTTGTCACAGCGGCCCTACCAAACTAACACACGCAGGCACACACACACACGTGCCAAACTCGAGCAAAGTTTTCCAGCTTTTTCCATTTTTTTGGTTACATAAAGTGCTACCTCTTTGGTTCTCCATGAACTTGGCATTAGCAGTGAAGACTGAGGACCACAGTCTCCAAGACAAAGACCCACGGAAGAGCTCTTAGCCTGGCACATGGATCCATCGGTTAACCGATCCCGGCTCCCATCCGCCGGCCGCGCTGGCTTCTCCCCGGAAGCTCACTCCTCTCCCACATAACGGGAGACGCAGGGGTCTGGCGAGGGGCTGCAAGCCACAGCGCCGACCTCAGCTCCCCGTCCCGACTGCGGGGTCGCCCGTGTGAGCCCGGCTCAGAGCTCTCCCCGGCCGCAGCGCGCTCCGCTTTCAAAGCAGATGTGGTGGTCGGCTCGTTCATCTCTTTCCGCGCCTGGACCCCGAGTTCTGACGTCTGGACTCACGGACGGACCCCCCTGTGTCCGGCCTGCTGCCTGGCGGCAAGCGCTCGGCCCGAGTCCGTCTGCCGAGCAGATGAGAGAAGTGCATGAAGATGCCGGCGTCCAAGGGTGGTTGAGGCATCCGTAAAAGTTAACGTGGGTTTTTTTTTAAGATTGTATTTTTAAGTAATCTCTCCACCCTACCTGGGCCCTGAACTCGCCACCCCGAGATCAAGAGCTGCGTGCTCCGCCGACTGGGCCGGCCAGGCGCCCCGAAATTTAAGGAGATTGTAAGGAAGCGTCAGAAAGAAAGGAGGAAGCTTCCGGCAGTGCTGCCATCGGCCACATCACGAGTTCACCCGAAGGTGCTCGAACAACACCCCCAGTGCGGAGGGGGTGGGGGGACATGCCTGGCACAGCCTCCCAGGACTCCCTCCCGCCCTGGGCACGGCGGCCATCGTGGTCTCTCCGTTCCCAGCAGATACTCATCTTGACGGCTTGGGAACCAAGAACTGGAATTGCCCAAACCCTAATTATTCCAGCGTTTTCAAAACACCGTATTTACGTGCTTTTACATAACGAGTGACCAGGATAAACAGGTTCAGAGGCTAAAAAAAACATACGTGCATGGCTTCTTCTTGTTATAAACCAATGTAATGTTGACAATATTGCATATTTTAATAACATGTGAAAATGACCTCAATCTGATATAGACAGTTGATAATAGAAAACATTTAAAGAAGGAATTAACAAAAAAAAGAATTGCCAAATAAAAATCACTAAAAACATGTAAAGAGAATCTTAAAAATAGCTAATATTTAAAGGTTTGGGGGCGGCACCTGGGCGGCTCAGTCGGTTAAGCGTCCGACTTCCGCTCAGGTCATGATCTCATGTTTCGTGAGTTCAAGCCCCGCATCAGGCTCTGTGCTGACAGCTTGGAGCCTGGAGCCTGCTTCCGATTCTGTGTCTCCCTTTCTCTCTCTGACCTCCACTCATGCTCTGTCTCTCTCTGTCTCTCTCAAAAATAAAATAAACATTAAAAAAATTAAAATAAATAAAATAAAAGTTTGGTTGCTCTACCTGATAATCACGGTCCTTTGTTGTTGTTTTTAAGTTTATTTATTTTGAGCGTGCTGGCGCGCTTGAGAGAGAGAGAGAGAGAGAGAGAGAGAAAGAGAATCCTAAGCAGGCTCCTGGCTGTCAGTCCAGAGCCCAGCGTGGGATTTGAAGTCATAAACCGTGAGACCATGACCTGAGCCGAAGGCAAGAGTCGGACGCTTAGCAGACTGAGCCACCAGGTGCCCCTGTTCCTCTGCTGCATGACTATGATGTCAGTTGTAGAAGAATGTCTTTCATTTGGCATCGATACTAGTCAAATCTTTAGGAGTGCCTACAGAGCATCGTTAAGTTGGGAAACAAGAGCCCTGTTGCTTTCTCTTATTGTCGTAAAAATACATGTAACACGAAATTTACCACCTCAGCCATTTGTACCTGCGGAGCTCGGTGGCGTTCAGCATAGTGACACTGTTGCGCGGCCGTCCCCACCATCCGTCTCCAGAGCTTTCTATCGCCCCAGACTGACTCTGTCTCTAACCCCCATCCCTCCCCCACCCAGGGCGCCCACCGTCCTCTCTCTGTCGCTGCGAAGTTGACCGCTCCGGGGACCTCTTCTACGTGACATTTGCCGTTTTGCGACAGGGTCCTCCGACCCGGCATCAGGTCCTCCGGGCTCGTCCACGGGTGGCGTTTTAACAGCGGAACTATTTCGCCTGCCCACAGTGACTCCTCAGACACTGCCAGAGGCCCGAACGTGTCACTTAGTGGATCCAACAGTGCGCCACCGCGGTCTCCTAGCCAGCGGGCCGGCAGGACGCACGCCCTGAGCTAGCCGGTTCAGGTACTTCGCGGCTCATTCCGTAGAGCAGCCCACGCAGAATTTGCGTGGAGGGCGCTGTGTGCGTGACTCACTGATGTTTATTTCACGGGCAAGGACAACGCGCGTCGGCAGCGGCAGCCAGCGGCGAGCGGCGGAGCCGGCGCCGTTCCACGTGCCAAAGACGCCACTCCCCTCCAGCTCGGAGCTGCCAGCCCTGCCTTCAGTCCGCGTGAGAGTGGTTCCTGTCCTCGCTTGACTTCTCGGCCACCGGCCTCCTCGTGGTGACCGGGTATAACTCTGTGAAGGGAGCAATCATCTGTTTTTCCCTTTTTGTGGATTTCTTGATTGGTCTTTCTGGCTCTTTGGGGTTGGGAAACACGTAACCTTCCCGAGAGGGTGGGAGGAAGATTCCCGCCTGCAAACACGCGGGACACTGTCTCAAGGCGTCTTGTGGCCTCAAGATGGCGGTCCCGGCGTCCAGCCACACATCCTTGGGGCGGGCGGCGGCCGGGGCTTCCTCCCCGCACGGCTCTCCCGTTTATCCCAGAGGAAAGCCCCGGAGTTCCCGCACACTGTCCCTCCCTCGGACTGATGGGAACAGGCGTGGGCGTGGGCCAGCCCCGGTCGCCTGCGGGAGGTGGGGCCGGACCCGGATGAGACCTGCTGGCTGTGGTCCCTGCGAGTCCTTCCAGGCCCTCGGCCTTCACAGCCTCTCTCTGAAGCGGCACCGCCATCCTCACTTCAGGGATGGGGAGGCGGAGGCCCAGAGAGTTCAAGCAACGTGCCTGAGTCCACAGCCGGAGCCAAAGGGAGCAGAGCCAAGATGTCAACCCGACCGCCCGGCTCCGAGTCTACGGGTATAACCACTGGGAGAAAGCATCACGACGGAGGGAAAAGGTGACGGGCGGGGAGCCCGGTGTGGGGCCAGGGCAGCCGCCCCTGCTTTCCAGCCATGAGTTCCCCAGGTCCCAGCGCGGTGGTTCGTGTGACCGTTATCCCCGACTGACAGAGGAGGATGCCGAGGCTCAGTACGGGTCACGGACCTTGCCCGAGGTCAAGGTCAAGGTAAGGGCTGGGCTCCAGCCTCGCCCTCGGAGCATCTGAACTGCCTCTCTGGGCGTTTTTACAATTGGCTCCGTCTGATCAACACAGGGAAGCTGTCAAGAGAAACCAGTTGCAAGGAGCTTATGACTTGCCTTTGAAATACAACTACATAGAAGAAGGGCCAAAAGTCTCCATGCCCGCGGGGAAGCCTCCAGACGCTCCCGGAGCCGGTGGCTCCCTGGGCCTGGCATCGTCCTGGGACCATGTGGCGCCTTTCAGACCAGGCGGCTGAGAGGCCCGTGGACCCTCAGTGGGGTCGGGGTCAGTACCTTGGTGGCCAGCACTGGCCCAGAGGTTCTGTCCCCAGCTTTGGGGTCTGGGGACACCCTTTGGTGTCGCATCAAGAAAACCGGCTTTGGAGGCACCTTCGGTTCAAGCTCAGCTTCAGCAAAATCACGAGCTGGACACGGAAGGTAACCTGTGGGGCTCGGGGTCCTCACCGTAAAAGGATGCAGGACGCGCCCGTGAGGGCCGAGGGAGGTTGCAGGGGGCAATGGGTCTCCGTAAAAGGTTCCGCAAAGGTGATTTTCCCGTCGGCGCTCACAGCGGTGGACACACATCACTTAACCTCATGAAGGGCTCCTCCACGGATCAAAAACTTCAGTATCGGGTGACCCCGAAAAGTAGAATTGTCATGGCAGCCAGAACATTCTGGCTGACAGTCTCTCCTGCTTACCAACCGCTTGGTCCTCAGTTTCCTCATCTGCATAATGGGCAGGACACAGGCACAGCCATGTGGGCAATTACTTTATGAACTAAACAAGGGGTGTCTGGGTGGCTCAGTCAGTTAAGGGTCCAACTCTTGATTTCAGCTCTTGACAGCACAGAGCCTGCTTGGGATTCTCTCTCCTTCTCTCTCTGCCCCTCCCGCACTTGCTCATGTTTTCTCTCTCTCTCTCAAAATAAAGGAAGAAATAAAAAGAACTAAATGAGACAAACAAGTGAAATGATTCTTTCTTTTTCTTCCCGCTGGCTGATCACCACCTGAGCAGAGACACACGGGAAACCCAAACAGAGTAGACGCTGCTGGCTGACGTCACCAAGCCCAGGGCCCCAGGGACTGGATCGCCTGCGCAGCCCTGGAGACCCACGGATAGAACGCTTCTTCGGGTTTTCCCTTCCAGAGACCACGTCGTGGCCCTGACAGCACAGGGCCTGGATCAGGAATCCGGGCCCCGGGCTCACTAACGAATCTGCTCTAAGCCAGCCGGTGCCTGTGGGCAAACCCCTTTGCATCTCTGGGCATCGGCTTCCCCCTCTTGACCAGGGGGTCGCACCCTCCACTGCCCGCCCCCAGCTCAGACTTCCCAGGACCGTATTGTCACACCACCCTTCACTGGGCTCTTCTACGTATTCTAAAAAAATTTTTAAGTGTTTATTTATTTTTGAGAGACAGAGAGAAACCGAGCACAAGCCGGGGAGGGGCCGAGAGAGATGGAGACACAGAATCCAGAGCAGGCTCCAGGCTCTGTGCTGTCAGCACAAATGTCCGACTCGGGGCTCGAACCCACGCACAGTGAGATCACGACCTGAGCCGAAGTCAGACACTTAGCTGACTGAGCCCCCAGGTGCCCGTTTTACGTACCCTAGATAGATGTGGGACACTCAGACCTTACAAGAGCCCTCCTCCGGAGCTGCTTACATGTCTAGAAAGGAGACACGGCCTAGGTCACGCTCAAGGTTGACAAAAACTGCATCATCCAGAGAGCTGAGGCTGGTGGGCACATTTGCAAAACCACAACCCTGGGCACGTATGAACTACCTCTCCCCTCCCTTAGTACTGGACTTTCTTTATCGAGCCTTCCACAGGAGAATTGGAAGGAAAACATTTTCCCTGCTCATTCTTTTCCTGCTTGAGCCTCACAAGGATGCAACCCAATCTCTCAACTATTTCTGGGGTACTCTGGGGAAATCATTTAGTCGGGGGGTATAGACTCATATAAAAGTCATTTTAGTTTCCCAAGAGACATTTTCCCCGATTCTTTTTTTTTTTTTTGAGAGACAGAGAGAGGCAGAGGTGGAGAGAGAGAGAGAGAGAGAGAGAGAGAGAGACAGAGAGAGAGAGAGAGAGAGAGAGAGAGAGAGGGAGAGAGAGAGAGAATCTTAAGCAGGCTCCATGCTCAGAGAGGAACTTGATTCGGGCCTTGATCTCACGACCCTGGAATCATGACCTGAGGCGAATTCAAGAAGGACACTTAACCGACGGAGCCACCCAGGCACTCCCAAAAGTGCAAAGATTTAATCAAGCTCATTTTGGTGGTCAGTTGTTTCCAATTTTCCCGATTTTGCAATCTGAGGGAAACGAACGAATGAATGCAAGCGCATGATATCTGGGATCTCGTGTTCCGGGAGCTGCACCACACGGGCTTCTCCCTCCTGTGCCTGGAAACCCGCTCGTCCTTCCGGACACAGCTCAGATGTTATCTCCTTCGCGAAGCCCTGTCTGTGACGCCGGCCGCAAAGCTGGTTCTTCGAAACCGTGGATTCCCACGCACTGCGTTCCAGACCGGTGACGTGGATCCGTCAGAGACATCGTAACAGACCGTTTCTCTTCTCCCCTCCAGGCTGCGAACCGGGGGAAGCAGGGTCTTAACCAGCTCTGTGTTTCCCAAACCTAGACCACGCCCGGCTCATGGTGCTCCGTGCGTGTTCACGAAATGGATGTACGTTCCATACGTTGAACTAAATATTGGCATCGTGTTGATTTCTGGGGAGACAGATACTTTATAAGTGAGGTGCAAACACGGGCTGGATGAATTACGCTGGTACACTTGAGGAGAGCTGGAAGTTTCCCTCTGTTCCAGATCCTGGGTCAGGGGGTGCAAATTCATGGTTCTGTGTAGTCAGTGTTTATTCAATGAATGAATACATGAGTGAAAGGAAGGTGTGGTTCTGGACCCAAGGAGATGAATCGAACCAGAGGTGGCTCCCATGCTTGGTGAGCTCACAACGGGATTCAAGGAATCCGCCTTCGGAGGGTTCACCAGCTCCCATGCAAACTTGACTTAGACTTGGGTTAGTTCAAGGGCTCCTGGCTGCCTCCCCACGGACAGTCAGTCGCCAGTGGCGCCTGGCGGCATGCTCTGACAGACTAGTTTGTGAAGAGTTTGCGCTGCAGGGGTCAAACCGTGAAGGGGGAGCATCTGCTTTAATTTATTAGAGGTGTATTTATCTCCCTCTGCGTCTGCAAGACCTAGCACAGGACCTGGCACCTAACAGGTGTTTTCAAAAGTTTAAGTACAAAACATGAATATGAATAAGGACAAGGATGGAAACGACCACCGTCCGGTTCTCCTTGCGGTAACAGCCGCGGGGCAGGTCTGTGTCATTTTCCATCCTGCAGAGGGGGCCCCGAGTCCCAGCGGGCTCCCCTCAGTTGCCCAGGCCCACACGGCAGGCAGGTTGAAGCACGTGCTGGGAGTTGAACCAGCGCTCCCCACGCAGCGCCCAGGAGCCTCCGCTTCCAGCGCTGCCCACCTGGGCCTCCGCAGGTGCAGCAGGTAAGCCTCGGAGAGGGGGTCCCGCAGAGAAACTTCGTCCTTGTGCGTCCTTTAAGGGTCGAACCCGAGGAGCCGCAGCCAGCAGGTGGCTCGCGCCTGGGCGCGCCCTCGGGTAAATTGTGTGGACGTGACGTCTGGGAAGGGTCTGGCGCAGAACCTGATGCACAGATGACGCTCGGTAACGGCCTTCGGCGTCCCCGCGGCTGTAAGAGGATATGCGGAACAGGTGCCTTCAGGAAGCTGGGACCGCAGCCCGGACCTGCTGCTTCCCGGAGGAGACCCCTACCTGGGCAGGGGCGGGGCTCCGGCGGCCCCCAGCCAATCGGCTCCCGGGGGGCCCGCCCCGCCCACCTGTGGGGGCGGCGCTTGCGCACTGGGCCTCCGTGGCTTTCCTCGTAGGGGGCGGGGCCGGCCTGCGGCGCTCGGCGCTGACGCCGCGCAGACGCGCCCGACGTCGGGCACGTTGACGCCGGCGACGCGCAGCCGGGCCCGCTCCTCCTGCGCTCCGCCAGTGTCCGGCCGCGGGCCGGCCTTAGTGACTGGGGGCTGCGGGCCCGGGGCCGGCGGGCGCGGGCGCGGGCTGCCTTCGTCGGGCCCCGAGCTCGCCCGGAGCGAGCCGCCGCCCGCGAGCCGCCGCGGAGCCTCCTCGCCCGCTCCCGCCGGCGAGCAAGGTAAGGGAGCGGGACCCGGAGGCGGGCTCGGGGCGGAGCGGGGCCGAGGTCGCCCCGGGCGCCGGCCCCCTCCCCGCGGCGGCCGCTCGGCGCTTGGCCGTCGGCCCCCTTCCCCCGCCACCCCCGGGCGGGACCCCCGGCGGACGCGCCCCGAGCGACGGGCTCGGGCGGCCGCGCGCCGCCCCCTCCCCTGACCGCGGCGCCCCGGTCACCCCGGCGCCGGGCGCGGGGCCCGAGGACCCGTGGCCGGGAGAGGCGGCGACCCGGGCTGCGCTCCGGTTGTCAGCGGTTGTCCCCGCCCCGGCGCCCGGCGCGGCCGGGAGTGGGGCGGAGGTCGCCGTCGCCGGCGGGCGCGCGGCGCTGGGCATCGCCTCGCCGGGGGTGCAGCCGCGGGACCCGGCGCGCCGTGGGGGGCCCCGAGAGCGGCTCGTGGTCTCCCCTTTCACTTTTCCTTCCTCCTGGCCGCCCGGAGCGACCTGCCTCATTGGTGGAAGTTTTCTCTCCCGTCTTCTCTCTCGCTCTCTTTTTGGTTTGGGCTGTAAACTTACGTAAGTTAGGTTGACTGACCGTTGCACGTTGGCAGCCCCGGGAAAACACCTTTCTGGGCCCCTTAACGGATCCCGTTCCTTGTAGCGCCTCGCCAACTCCAGCCCGAGAATTCGGGGCGCCGTCAGCCCTTCTCGGGAGCTGACTGCACACATTCCTGTAAGATGCCTGATGGGTTTTGTACTTGTCAAGTTTACTGGCTCTGTGCTCCTTCTGTGCTTGTCCTGCACGGTGATTGGGTGGCCCGGGTCTTGCTCGTTTCTCTCCCCCACCGGGAAATCGGGAGGAAGAAAAAAAAAAGTTTACAGAAGCACTCTTGTTTTCCACAGCTAGAAAGTACAGCTTTGCAGACAAAACGCCACAGGGTTTATCCTTTTGCGGGGGCGGGGGGGCTGTCCTGGGTCTGTACCCCTGAACTGGATTATTGTCCGAGTTGCCGGGTTCATCTCGTGTGTCCTGGCGCCTAGGATTTGTGTTTTCCCGGAGCGGAGCAGCGGGATCGGGGAGTAGGGAGGCTGTCAGCCTTTCCTTTGTCAGCTCCAGACCTGCGGGAGCCTTTGGCTTGCACTCGATGACCGTCACCTGGGTCTTTTGTTTCAAGATGATGTGCGAGGTGATGCCGACCATCAGCGAAGCGGAAGGCCCGCCCGGGGCCAGCGGGACCCACGGGTCGGGCTCCCCTTCCCAGCCCGACGCCGATTCGCACTTCGAGCAGCTGATGGTGTCCATGCTGGAAGAGCGGGACCGCCTCCTGGACACGCTGCGGGAGACTCAGGAGACGCTGGCCTTGACCCAGGGGAAGCTGCACGAGGTCGGTCACGAGCGAGACTCCTTGCAGAGGCAGCTCAACACCGCCCTGCCGCAGGTACGCAGGCCTCCCACCTGCCCCGGGACGGGCGTCCTCCCTCCCCGTGTCTTGTCCCGGGGCGTCTTCCGTGGCGTTCACGGCCGAGGTGGGTGTCGTGGCAGCCCTTCGTGAGTGGCGGTTCTGGTTTCCGTCAGTCACGTTGGGACAGAGTGGAACCCCCGGGGAGAGCAGGCCCGTTACTCTGCTCACCTCGTAAGTCTTGTTCCTTTCTGCGCAGCAGGAGGGACTGCGGGCTGGGGGGCGGCGGGTGCCCTGGAGATTTGGGGACAGGGCCGCGTGGCAGCCAGGCTGCGGGGGTCCCTTGTGCTGTGTCGCTTGGGCCATTTCCTGCCGACCTTGTCCTCCACCCGGGGCTTGTCACAGAGTTCCAGTTTCCAAGTGGAGTTTAGTGGACAGACAGGACTGACTTCACGGGAGTCCGTCTGCGTAAGGACACTTGTGTTTTGTAAATCCAGGTTGTCGTAGGGGCTGTAAGACTGAGATGGAGTCCTCTGGAACCTTCCCTGTGGCTGGCGAGGACCCTCAGGCTCATGGTGGCGCTGAGGTTGCCCATCTGAGTCGATTCCCTTGGGCCTGGCGGGTCGTGGCTTTTTCTCGTGCTGCCGCGCGAGGACGTAATGATAGGTGAGGGCAGGGAGCCGCGCCCGGGCAGGCGGAAGGTGAGCCGGGCGCGCGGGAGACACGGGGGCGGTTGGGCGATGGGGAGCCGTCTCGGTGCCACCGGGCCCACCCAGGACGCGGCGTGCACGCGTGTGCCCCCGCGGCGGGCCTGCCGTGCGCGGTTAGCGGGAGACTGGCTGCGCGCCGGGTGCGTGTCTTGGCTGTGGTCCGCTCTGTCCTGGAGGATGGATGAGCCGGGCGTCCCCGTTTCCTGCTCAGCAGTGACAGCCGGGCATCACTGCGGCGCGCTCCCTCCCGTCGGGCTGGAGGGCCCCGCTTCCGCGAGCGCAGCCGCGCGGCCCAGCGAGGCCCCCGGGGTTTCCTCGTGCTTGTCCGTTTTCCCGTACTTCCCGTTGTCTCCGTGTTGTGGTTGTACTAGTCCTGGTGTAACTGGAGGTGGCGCCCTGAGGTGCGTGTCGGATGCCTCTGTGTCTGCCCAGGGCCGTTTCTGAGAATGAGCACGCACGGTGTGCTGACGCGACGGAGGGGACAGCGGTTTTGTGCAGCGCGGTCTCCAGCAGGGCAGGCTGTCACACCGGCCGGGTGACTCAGTTGCTCGGTGGTCTGGTTTTAGCTGCTGCCCGGTGACCCGGCCTGGGAGCGCGGGGCTGAGTGGAGAATGCGGTGGAGCCTCCCCTTCTCCCCCCGGAGCACCTCCCCGCCCCCCTGAACCCCGAGACCAGCATTTCAGGGACACGGGAGCCATTCAGTAAACTTTCTGTGGACCTCTCCCTTCCTGCCCCCCGTCTCACGTTTGGCCGCTGGCCGTGTGGGCACGAAGGTGTAGGAGTAAAGTCAGGGCAGCTGTGGGCACGTCGTGTGGCATGTATGAATACTCTTTATTTTTATTTATTTTGGAGAGACAGAGAGAGACAGAGCATGAGCCGGGGAGGGTGAGAGAGAGAGAGGGAGGCACAGAATCGGAAGCAGCTCCAGGCTCCGAGCTGTCAGCACAGAGCCCGACGTGGGGCCCGACCCCACAAACCGTGAGATCGTGACCTGAGCTGAAGTTGGACGCTTAACCGACTGAGCTGCCCGGCTGCTCCTACTCTTTAAACAAATTGTAATTATAACACCGCCAGAAAAATTCACTGAAATGTACGTTTACGATTGTGAGGTTTTCACTCAGCGAACGCAGTGCAGCCGCCGCCGAGCTTCCCAGAACCCCCCTCCTGCCCACTCGCAGCGACTGTCCCCCAAAGCTCACCACGGTCTTGGCTTTTCACCGTTGATGGCTTGGGCATGCTCTTGGCTTCCTGGCGCGCTGACCCTTCAGTGCTGTGTGCGCACGCGCGGCGCCCTGCGGGCCGTGCCCAGCGTGAGCACACCGCGGTGCTCTTCCTCCTGTCGGTGCCCGGTGTGTGCGGATGCCGCCCCGCACCATCTGTGCGGCGTGCGGGGCGGCCGTCGGGGCGGGCCGACGCCTGCCTGGTGCAGCCGGTGGTGTCGCCCCGTGCTGGGGCTCAGGCGCTGGGAGAGGAGGTGGGAACGTGCCGCTCCCTGGGGACCCGCCCCCCGCGTGTGCTTAGGGGCCGCTTGCAGGTCTTCTTTTGTGAAATCATTGCCTTTTGCCCGGTTTTTGATTGGGTCATCTGCTACGTTTTCTGTTGATTGGAAAGAGTTCTCTGTATGTTCAGGCACGTCTGAATGGCGGATGTTTCTAGTTCCTGTGCGCGTCTGCCTCGTCTGCCTTGTGTGTCTTTCGTTCTCTCCTGTAGTCCTTTGATGCGTTGCTGTTGTTTCTTTCCGAGTCCTGGGACTGTTTTTATTTTCCGTGTCCTGGACTGGCCAGGGTCTCAGTGCCGGTGAGAAAAGGTGTCCTTGTCCCCTTCCAGAGACTCGGGAAAAGGCTTTGAGTATTTTCTGTGTAGCAAGGTGATCTTTTTTTTAAAGTTAATTTATTTTTTAATGTACACCCAAGTTAGCATAGAGTGCAGCAGTGCCTTCGGGAGTAGATTCCTTCATGCCCCTCAGCCATGTAGCCCACCCCCTCCCACAACCCCCCAGTAACCCTCTGTTGGTTCTCCGTATTGAAGAGTCTCTTACGGTTTGTCCCCCTGCCTGTTTTTATATGATTTTTGCTTCCCTTCCATTATGTTCATCTGTTCTGGGTCTTACAGTCCTCGTATGAGTGAAGTCATATGATATTTGTCTTCCTCTGACTAATTTCACTTTGCATAATATCCTCCAGTTCCACCCACGTAGTTGCAAATGGCAAGATTTCATTCTTTTTGATCGCCGAGTAATACTCCGTTGTGTATATACCGTATCTTCTTTATCCCCTCATCCGTTGGTGGACATTGGGGCTCTTCCCATACTTCGGCTGATGTCGATAGCGCTGCCGTAAACATTGGGGTGCACGTGCCCCTTCGAAACAGCACCCCTGTGTCCCTTGGATAAACACCTAGTAGTGCAATTGCTGGGCTGTAGGGCAGTTCTACTTTTAATTTTCTGAGGACCCTCCACACTGTTTTCCAGAGCGGCTGCACCAGTGTGCGTTCCCGCCAGCCATGCGGGAGAGGTCCTCTGTCTCCGCATCCTCGCCTGCATCTGTTGCTCCTGAGTTGTTAACGTTAGCCGTTCTGACGGGTGTGAGGTGGTGTCTCATGTGGTTTTGATGTGTATTTCCCCAACGATGAGTGATGTTGAGCATCTTTTAATGTGTCTGTTGGCCATCTGGATGTCTTCTTTGGAGAAGTGTCTCTTCGTGTCTTTTGCCCATTTCTTCACTGGATTCTGTTTTGGGGGTGTTGAGTTTGATCAGTTCTTTATAGATTTTGGTTACTTAACTCTTATTCGATGTGTCCTTTGCAATATCTTCTCCCATTCCGTTGGTTGCCTTTTAGTTTTGCTGACTGTTTGCTTTGCTGTGCAGAAGCTTTTTCTCTTGATGAGGTCCCGATAGTTCATTTTTGCTTTGCTTTCCAGCAAGGTGATCTTCAATATTTTTTAAAGTTTATTTATTGATTTAGATAGAGAGTTCATGGGCGAAAGCAGAGAGAGGGGGAGAGAGAGAATCCCAAGCTGACTCTGCGCTGTCAGGACGAAGTCTGACGTGGGGCTTGAACTCCCTAACTGTGAGATCACAACCGGAGCTGAAATCAAGAATCGGTACTTACCTGACTGAGCCCTCGGGCGCCCCAGAGCTTTCCGTATTTCCCCACTGCATGTGACACCTTCTGTGGCTTTGCGGATAGATATTTTCATCAGAATGTGAAGATACTCCTCTGTTTTTAGTTTGCTCAGAGTTTATGTTTTAAATCATCAATTAAATTATAATATTAAATTTTCTTAAATGTGTTTTCTCCATCTTTTGGGCCAAGTGATTTTTTTTTTTTGATGTGGTTTAACTTTAAAAAAATATTTTGTCCTTCTAGAATAATCTCAACCTGATCTCTGTGTATTCTCTTTTCACTGGCTTTTATTAGATACAATTTTGCTTCAGATTCTTGCATGTGTGTCCATGAGAGGGGGTGGGTCTTCAGGTGTTTCTCCTGTCCTCGTGGGGATTCGGGGTCAAGGTCATGCTGCTCTCGTAAAACAAGGTGGGAAGCACTCCCCGTGCGTCCCCACGAGTTTCTGTGTGTTTTCTCTACTTGCTGGGAGAACTGATAGGCAGCACCTGCTGCCGTAGGGTTTTCTTGTAAGAAGGTTTTTAATTTCAGATTCATTCTTGTTTTAATGTGGAAATAGAATTTTTCTGATATTTCTTTTTGTGTCTATTTAGATAAGGCATTTCGTTTTCTAGGAATTTGCCCAGCCCCCCCAACTTTCCAAGTCATGAGTGTAAAGAGGCTTCTGGGCTCTCTCCTTTCTGCAGCGTCTGTTGTGGTGTTGCCTTTTAAAGTTCTGCATGTCGGTAATTTGTGCTTTGTCTCTTCTTCAGAGAACCGGTTTTGGGCTTTTTTTGATTTTTGCTATTCAGTATTTTCTATCGTATTACTTTCTGCTCTTGTATTCTTCTGTTTTTGTTCTTGAACTAAATATTTAATTTTTACCCTTTCTTTTTTCCCAGTATATTTATTTTATTTATTTATTTACTCATTTTAGAACGAGAGAGAGCATGGGCAGGGGAGAGGGGCAGAGGGGGGGAGAGAGAGAGCGAGAATATGAATCTCAAGCAGGCTCCTCACCCACTGTGGGGCCTGGCTTGGGGCTCGATCTCTTGGCCCTGGGGTCATAACCTGAGCCGAAGCCAGAGTTGGTCGCCAACTGACTGAGCCACCTGTATACCGTGTGTATTTTAAAACTGTAAGCTTCCCTTTAAACACACCTTTATTGATCTTGCAAGTTTTGATAAGCCACATTTTTATTTTCTTTTATGAAAAAATACTTTCTAAGTTTCATTGTGGTGTCTTTTTTTAAATTCATAACAATTTTTAGAGGCATATCACTTCTTAATGTTTAGGGCGATTTTCTGGTTATCTCTGCTGATTTCTAGCTTAATTCCACCGAGGTGTCTGTCTCCGTGCTTTCGGGCCGCTGTCACCGAGTAGCACAGACGGGCCGGCTGCCGAGCCCCGCGGCCTGTCGCCTGCGGCTCAGGAGGCCGGGAAGCCCTCAGGATCAAGGCTTCTGCAGAGTCAGTGTCCAGCGGGAGGCAGCCTCCGGGTTCAACAGCCTGCTTCTCACTGACCTCACGTGGTGGCAGGGGTGACGGAGCTCCCTCCGCCCGTGACTGGTCACCCCCCAGAGTCTCCCCGTCCGCATTCCCTCACTGGGGGGCGCTGGATTTGGGGGATATAAACTGTTAATCTACTGCAATCCCTAAACATGCCCTGCATTGTTTCAGCCCTTGGAGAGGAGCCGACCTTTCCCAGTGGCCTAGCGTGTGTCTGTTCTCGCGGGCTGTTGCTTGGGCGCCGGGAAATAACGTGTATTGTGGGGAGCGCCGGCTTCTGTATTTCTAGGCTAGATGAAGGCTGTTAATCATGCAGTTCCGATTCTAGTAACCACTTACGAAATTTCTTCTTAACATTTATTCATTTTTGAGAGACAGAGACAGAGCGCGAGTCAGGGAGGGGCAGAGAGAGAGGGAGACAGAATCTGAAGCAGGCTCCAAGCTTTGAGCTGTCAGCACAGAGCCCGACACGGGGCTCGAACCCATTAACCATGAGATCATGGCCTGAGCCGAAGTCGGGCGCTTAACCGACTGAGTCACCCAGGCGCCCTGTATCCACTTTAAATAAAATAAGAAATAGGTGAGAATGGTCTTAATGATATTACTGACACGAATATCCAAAATATCATTTCCGTGTATACTCAGGGTGAGAAAAACTAATGAAATATTTTGCATTCTCTTTTATTATATTGTCTTTAAAATCTGATGTGCATTTTATCCTTATCACACGTCGAGTTTGGAGCAGCCGCGCTTCAGGTCCTTAAAACGCCCGTGACCGCACGTCGGACAGCCCCGTCCTGCCCCCTGGGTTTTTCCGTGGTCGTCCGTTCTGTCAGATGCTGAGAGATGCATCTTCAAGTCTCCCATTGTGACTGTGGATTTGGCTGTTGTTCCCTTTCTGTCTTTGTCAGTGTTTATGTATTTTGAGACTGCGTTATTAGGCGTATTCAGATTTAGAACTCTCGTTCCTCGGTGGGTGGACTTCCACCACGAAACGCTCCTCTTTGTCTCCAGTGGTGTGTGTGGCTGTAGCGGTTCCTGGATTGGACGGTCCTGTTTGCCACGTCAGTTTTCCGTCAGCTAGGGTTGGCCTGGGACTCTTCCACACTCGCCTGCCTGTGGTCTTACATTTTAAGGTTTACCTTTGTGAACAGTATGTGCTTAGTTTTATTTTAATGAATTTGACAGTCTTTGCCTTTGGCCTGGAGTGTTTGTTTAAACGGAGTGACTGACGCGTTGGTTTACGCACACCGTGTGACCGGGCTTTGTATTTTTGTCCACCTGTTCTGTGTTCTCTCTCTCTCTGGCCTTCTTTTAGAAGTACAAGGTGTGGTGGTTTTGTTTTTTTTTTAATTTTTTTAATGTTTATTAACTTTTTGAGAGACAGAGACAGCGTGAGCAGGGGAGGGTCAGAGAGAGAGGGAGACACAGAATCCGAAGCAGCTCCAGGCTCTGAGCTGTCAGCATAGAGCCTGACGCGAGGCTCGAACCCACGGACTGTGAGATCACGACCTGAGCCGAAGTCGGATGGACGCCCAACCGACTGAGCCCCCAGGCGCCCCGCTGCAGGTGCTTTTAGACTTAACGCCTGAGTCAGTGCTTTCACTTCCTCCCTGACGTTGCTCTTCCCTTTGACACGTGAGCCGCACTGGACTCCCTACACCTTTTTTGTCATGTAATATTTTTAAATTTTAGGTCGGTCTCGGCGGTTTCGTCATTGTTCCGTGCAGCTAATGCTCGCTAAGATTTGTTCTCATAGTTCCCTTTCTGCTGAGACGTTGGTCTGCGCTCCTTGTTATTTCTTATTTCGGTCAGAGACTTCTTTTCCGCAGAGAGCTGCTTCAGTATTTCTTTTAGTTTGTGTCTGTAGTTGATGGGTTGTCTGGCTTCTGTTTGTTTTTCTGGTTTATTTTTTTTGTTTTTGGTTTTTTGTTTTGTTCCTAAAAATTCTTTATTTCGCCTTCTCTTTTGAAGAATGTTTCTGTTAGGTCACGACATCCAGGTCAGTGGTTATTTTTGTTCAACATTTTATAGAGGACAGTCCGTCGTCTGCCATCATCTGGCTTCCTTTCCTCTTCTTGGACAGTCAGCCGGCAGTGCCGTCCGGGGAGGGCCGGATCTTTTTCTTTTCATGACGTTTAACATCATCTTGCCTCAGGCACTCTTTGTTGAGTCACTGTCTTGGTTCTTTTATCAGTTTTGGGAAAGTTTGACTCCTCTCTCAGTAGGGATCTGGTTCTCCGTGTTCTGTGTTTCCTCTACTTTGAGGGTTCCCAGGACCTTTTTGCTGTGACCTGTGTGTCTTTTGGGCTCCTCTGTTTTCTTGACTTTTCCTCTGACTGTTGTCTAGATATGTTCCTCACTGAGCTGTCTTCCAGTTCACTGAGTCTCTCTTTACTCGTGTCTAGTCTCATGTTAAGCCCACAGATTAAGGTCTTAATTTCAGCTACTGTAATTTTAAGTTTTAGAATCTGTTTTGATTCTCTGAAAATTCTGTGTTTCTCAAGTCTGTGTTTGAACTGTTGACATTTGCATCCAGTAATTCCAGTCTGTGGGTCTCCTCTTGGTCCGTTTCTGTTCTTTTTTCTTCTGGTCTATATGTTGTTTACCTGTTTCTTTTTAAGTTTATTTATTTTGAGAGAGAGAGTCGGGGGGAGAGAATGCAGGGGAGGGGCGGAGAAAGGGAGAGAGAGACTCCTGAGCAGGCAGCCCAACACAGGGCTCACACTCACAAACCTGAACCGAAACCAAGTGCTGGGCCCTTAACCGACTGGACTGAGCCACCCAGGTGCCTTTCTTTCTTCTGTCTTTTATTTTTTTATTTAAAAAATTGTTTTTTGTTAATATTTATTTAATTTTGAGAGAGAGAGAGAGAGCACATGAGCGCAAGCAGAGGAGGGGCAGAGAGAGAGGGGGACACAGAATCCAAAGTAGGCTCCAGGCTCTGAGCTGTCAGCACAGAGCCCGATGCGGGGCCCGAACCCACAAACTGCGAGATCATGACCTGAGCTGAAGTTGGATACTTAACCGATGGAGCCACCCAGGCGCCCCTTTTCTTTTCTTTTCTTTCTTATTTTTTTAACTGTGTGTTGGACGTTGTGAAGAACCGTAGAGGCTCTTCGCGTGGCTGCGTTCCTTCGGCATCTCATCCAACACACCCTGAGCAGGCAGTTCCTGGGCCCTGTCCGGTGTGAGGGACGTGGGACCGGGGTTCAGGCGCTGGGAGGCGCAGTGTGAGCTGCCTTCCCTCTGTGCGCCCACCCCCGCCCCCAGTTAGCCCGCTGGAGGCCTGGAGTTTTCCCGGGGCCGCTCCCCTGTGGGAGGCCCCAGAGCCCGGTTACTCTCCCCAGAGCACCGTGGGATTACTGACGGCTCACCTTGTCAGGCAGAGTGCTGGGCTCCTTCTCTGTGCCTCTCTCGGCCGTCCGAGCTCTGGTACCGGGACTTTCTGCCTGTCTTTCTGTTCTGTTTTCTTTCCAGCTTCTTGGTGTATCGCCTCAAGTCCCCGAGGCATTGCCGAACCAGCAGATGCCGTGAGGGGGAGAGAGGGCTCTGTGGGCTTCCCTTTTGTCCGCTGGGGCTGCCTCAGTGTCGCTCTGAGGCCTCCCAGCACACGTCAAGTGCGTTCGTCTTTTCTGGTCCCGACGGGCTGACCTGCAGACTGCTCACGCGTGTGACTGTGAGCCGGGGAACACGGAGGGGTCACAGCAGTGAGCGTGCTGTCCTCGCCAGTTGGTGCCGGAGAAAACGACACCCACAGGCCCTCCCCCAGTGCCCGAGTCTCCAGCTTGCCCACGCTCGGCCAGCGTCCCTGCGGTGCCTGGTGCCCGCCCAGGGCAGGCTTCGTGGTGACCGGCTGGCCGTGGCAGGGCAGGCGGAGGAGGCGGATGGCTTAAGTGACGCTTATTCTGTGACTTGATCACAGCGTTTGATCAGTGCTATGTGTGTGTTTTTCAATTTTTTGTAGTTTTTTTACTTTTAGGAGAGAGAGAGAGAGAGAGAGAGTGTGAGCAGGTGAGGGGCAGAGAGAGAGAGGGAGACCCAGAACCTGAGGCAGCCGGGAGGGACGCCCCTAAACGGTACAGCGGGTTGTAGCTTCCCCTCCATCGTCTGCGCTCGTCGAGCCCCCTTGGGAGTCCACACTGCCCCGGCCCCGGCCCCGGGCTCCCCGGGCTCCCCGGCGGCGGCGGTGGGGGCACACCTGGAAGAGTGAAGGAGCGAGTCAGGAGGGCGCTGCCCGCCAGCCCGGTGCGGTCCCGGAAAGGCCTTGTCGGGCGAGGTCGCTGAGGGAGCGCTCTCCCTGCGCGGCCAAGGCCAGGGTCAGGACGGATGTGGCTTTGTTTTAAGCCATCGAAGTGGAGCCGGGGAGGCGCCCGGCGGGGGGTGGGGGTGGGGAGCTGGACAGAGCCTCGCCCCGCCAAGAGTTGGGTTTTGGTTGAGGGCCCGGGGGCACCGTGGCCTCAGAAGGGCGGGAGTGGGGGGGGGCGGGCACCCTGTGGTTGGGGTTTTTCACCGCGGGTGGGCTGGGGGGGAGCCGAGAACGGATGCGCTGGCCGGAGCGGTTCTCGAATGTGGGGCTTGAGCTGCCAGGTCTGTGCTTCGGGCAACAGGTAACCCCAGCGCCACCCTCCTCGTAAAGCGCAGGACAGTGAGCGTTTTCACGTCACGTACGAGCCGCATGACGTCTGGGCGCAGCGTGGGCGCTGGCCTCAGTGCTGGACGCGCAGGACGTGCTCAGTCACCTCGCCCAGGCCCTTGGGTGGCTGTCTTGAGTGACAGCGGGTCCCGAGAGCATGGGGTGCGGTGGGCAGGTTGGGGATGTGGGTGGTGTGGCTGCGGGCCGGCCGTGCGGGGGCCCCACTCGGGGCGGCGGTCTTCCTTGGGAGGCTCGGCCGCCCGCTGTTCTCCCCCACGCACCCCTCCCCTCTCACGGGCGCCTCGGTGCACCTCCGTCCGGGTGACCGTGGGCTCTGGGGTTCAGCATCGGCCTCCACCCTCCTCCCCACGCCTGTGCCTCCCCCTGTGAGCAGAGGTGCCACCTGCCCGGTCCTGTGGTCAGAAACCAGGGAGGCGGCTCTCCCCTCTCTCCCCGCTCTTCCCTCCCCCTGCCGGTCCCTGGGTCCTGTGGTGTGCACCTGGCCTGTCTCAGAGGCCATCCATGAGGTCCCTGGAGATGGGGCCGTGTCTTCATCGGGTGGACCCGAGCCGCCTCCGCTGCCCCAGCCCCACTGCGCAGAGATGCTGGCGTCCTGCCCCTTCCGCGCACACGGCCGCTCGCGGACAGGAAGGCCTCTCCTGCTGCCCCTGCATCCTGCCTGCGGCCCGTCCTGCCGGACGCCGCCGCGTACCTCGGTAACCAACTCGTTTGGGGGAGCCCGTTTGCCCAGTGTATAAGGACCCTCAAAACTGCTCCTATTCGAGGGCCCCTGGGGGGCTCAGCCGGTTGAGCGTATGACCTTTGCTCGGGTTGTGATCTCACGGTTCACAGGTTCAAGCCCCGCGTCAGGCTCTGTGCTGACACCTGGGAGCCTGAGCGGCTTCGGATTCTGTCTCCCTCTCTGCCCCTCCCCTGCTCTCGCTCCTGTTCTGACGGGGCCTTTTTGCTGCGCTGGGAAGGGGTTCTCGGGCGCAGGAAGGAGGAAGCTGCAGGCGGTGACGGTCACGGTAGCAGTGTGCTGGGCTGCATCTCTTGTTGGTCAGGAGGTCACTGCAGTGACACGTGCCAGTCCCAGACCGTGCTGCGGTGCAAGTACCGTCTAACCCCGTCCCGTGGGGCCTCAGCGCCTCTCTCTCTTCCCTCCAGCCTGACCCTCATCCCTCCCGGGCTGGGCTTACCTCGGGAGGCTTGTGGTTTCCGGGGGCCCCGTTCTTGTGGTCGGAGGTGGGATCTCTGGGCTGCCGGGTGACGGCAGAGGCTCCGAGGCTGTCTGTGCCCTCCCTCGGGGACTGGTGACCGCCCTGGGCCCGGGGACTCCCTGCGGGCTGCACGGGCCCCGGAGCCCTGCTCACACCCACTCTCTCGTGGAAGCTCAGAGGGGGTCGCCCCGCCTCTGCCGTCTCCGCCGTGGGCTGATGGCCCGCTTCCGCCAGGAGCACCCCACCGTTCCCTCCCTCGGAATCGCTGTGGACACTGGGGTCTGTGTTTGTTCCGTGTCACAGTCGGTTATCATCACCAGTCCTTAGGTGCTGGGCTGTCCCCCTCCGCGGGGCTCCTGTGTCCTCCTGCCAAGGCCCCGTTAATTAGTCTTTGAACATTTCACTGTTTTCTGGCACAAGAATTTGCACCAGGCTCACTTTGTGTTTTTCCTGCCTCAGCTCTGAAATCCCTGCTCCGAGGAGCCAGGGTTCTTTTTCGTGTGGAAGGGATACTTGGAAACCTCAGTGAGCTGGGCGAGCTTACTGTCACTGGGGTGACATCCGCTCGGTCCTGTTTGGGGACAGAGCCGGACAAAAATATTCATAGAAAGAGGAACTGGATTTTTATATTGGCATTTCTATTGTTCATAATTTAAAATGTAGTTTCCCCTTTGATTTATTTAGTATTTATGTTTCCTGTCTGTTAAACAGTTTTGACTTCTGGTGATGCCTGTGTTATTTTCTTGGTGCACGTGAAATAGCTTCGGGTTCCTGATACCACGTCGGTGCAGACGCCCCGCACAGGGAGGCTGTGGAGCGTCCTAGCCGTCCCTCCGGGTTTCAGCATAAACGTGTCCCGAGACTGTCCGGAACGTGGTCGGTGACGTAACCACACAAAATTTGATATTAGGTTCACTTGTTTCTGTTTATTCTTTTCTAACTTTTTTGAAGTTTTATTTTGAGAGTGAGAGAGTGTGCAGGCACAGGGAGGGGGCGCAGAGGGAGGGAGGGGGGTCCCTGAGGTGGGGCTCACACCCACGTAACCGGAGGCCACGACCGGAGCCAAAATCACGAATCGGATGCTTCACCGACTGAGCGCCAGCGCTCATTTCAGGGCCTGAGTTTTCCTCTGGGGCGCGTCGCCGTCAGACCCGCAGCTCGTTCGCAGTCAGCGGTCAGAACCGCGGGGAAGGCGGTCTCCGTCTTGCCCCTCCTGCGTCCAAGCCGCCTCCCTGATCGGTGGGTGGCCCGTGTCCTGGGGGTGGCCCAGTCCCGGAGCCTCGTCGCGCTTGCTGGTGCTCCTGTCGAGACGCGGATGGAATGGCTGCACGCTGCCCCCGGCCCGCGGCTCCCAGGTCTCCTTATTCTAAGGAGGAAATGTCATTTTGCTCTGAGAAGAAATTGGGGAGTTTGAAGTGCATCTTGCACTTCCAAGTTTTTCTGCTCTGCAAATGGGCTAATTCGCCCTCCCGCCTGCGTAGTTCCGGACTTTCGCCAGCAGTAACCCGCGCACTGGTTTCCCCCGGCCGCGCGCCCAGCGTGAGTCATGTGTGTGAAGGTTAAAGTTCTTTCTCGTCGAGGCTCCTCGGAGTGTCCGAGCCGCTGGTCTCTCCTGAAACCTGGAGGTGCCGTTAGGAACAGGGCACGCGCTTCCCCCCCGAAGACTAAGGTGTGGGGAAGTGTGGGTGACAGGGAAGGCCGTGGTGTCCTGTGCGCCCCGAAATAGCAGCGAAGTGGCCGGGAAGGGGGTTTTGAGCAGCCTGAGTGTTGATTGGATGAGCGTCTGGGCCTCATCCCTGAGCCCCCGCGGACGGGAGGGGCTGGGGGTTCCCTGCCTATGACCTTGCCGGCTGCGGCCCGCCCCCTCACCTGCACCCAGGGGGGGCTCCCTGCAAACTGTGTGCCTCCCCTCCCCAGGCAGACGGGTGCTTAGGGGCAGGCTGCAGGCGACTCTGCCACCGGGTCTCTCCTACTTCGGCCTGCGCTGCGGGTAGGTCCTGCCCGCCCCGCCCGTGTGCCATCGGCAGCCCTCCGGCTGTCTGTCCTTCATCGCCTCCTCCCTGAGCTTCCAGCGTCCCGTCAGTTCGGTGGGGGCAGCGGCCTCCGTGATCTCTAGCACATTCCCAAGGGTCTGCCCCATGCGGGCACTGGCCGGGGCCAGGCGGACGGTGTTTGGGACGCTGAGTGAGCCGCTGGCCCCTGAGGGATGGCATCCTTGTGGCGAGACCTTCTGCTCCACACTGTGCTGCTCGGTGCCCTGTCTTCCGAGGAAGGCACTGGGCACAGAAATGTCTGGGGGCCCGGTGCGTCACCCCCTGCTGGACCACAGGGCTCGGATGTCAGCGCAGGCCCGTGTGGGGTCCGTGTCCCCTGCACCCTTCGCCTCTCCCTTCCGTGCTCCCCACACATGGGGCTGGGTGGGCGCACCCCTGGCACGCCCCCTCCCCCCCATGCAGCCTCTCTGCACCAGGAGCCACCCGGCAGGAGCTGGGCGAGCGGAGGTTCGGGAGCAGGGCGGGGAGGCAGGAGGTGAAGGAAAGGGCAGGGTCTTCGCCGCGGCCCCTGCAGGCACGGCTTGTGGGGAGCCGCTTTCTCGTGCCAGGTGGTCTGCAGCCTGGGCTCCGGGGGGGCTCCGGCTCGCTCTGCCGCTCGGGCCGAGGAGACGGTGCCGCGGCGCCTGCGTGTTGGAGAAGCAGCGGTGAGTTCGGCAGGATTCGGCGGCGCGGCTGAGCCATGCAAGGAAGCTCAGGACAGAGAAAAGAGCTTTTCTGCAGGGTTCCCGGGGCTGAGCGTGCGGGGGGGTGGGGGCGGCGGCACGTGGTGCCCGGTGATGGCGTCCGCCCCCCAGCGCGCCCGCAGGTAGTCCCAGGCGGAGGTGGTGCACTTGGTGCCTGTGCCGGGAAGTGTGGACAGCACCCTCCACTGTGACCGTGAGTCGTGAGCAGAGCGAGTGTGCCATGTCCAGGGGCTGGTCCCGGTGCCCCCAGGGGAGCGGCACGGAGGAGGGAGTTGCCCTGGGGACCCGGGAAGGTGGGACCCTGTCGGGCTGGGAGGCTCCGGTGAAGCTGCATGTCCTGCCCAGGCACCTGTTCCCTCCCGTGCGCAGTGCAGACCCTGACAGTGACTGGGGACCTGGGGCTCTTCCCAGAGGGAGGGAAGGGGGCGCAGGGGCTGGGTGGGCAAAGCAGACGGTCGGCTAACGTTACTGATGGTCGTGCCTGAAAAGCCGAAGGACACAAGTCAGCACTCCTCGTGCACACCCAGCTGGGGTCACAGCTGCGACGGCTGCCAGGTCCGTCCGCCCTGTGCCCTGGTCCCCCTGGGAAGGAAGGAGGGACGGAAGTGCTTGTCAAGTAAGGATTGAAATTGGTTGTTTGGATTTTCTTCGCTCCCTCCTCTCTCCTGTGATGTCACGGCCCTGCGCTCCGAGGAGAAGGTGCCAGGACGGCTCGCAGACAGAGCCACCTGTGGTCGTCGGGGAGGCCGGAGCAGGAAGGGGGCGGTGCTTAGAGCAGAGTGCACACGTCAAGGTGGTTTCCTTGTGCAAACTGTGGACACACCTGTTCCCAGCAAAGTTTAATGACGAAGAGATGGCTTGAAGCGCATTCCTGGTGACAGGCTCCGTGTGCTTTGCACGCTCCCTGAGAGTGTCCGGGGCTGCGCTCTCTGTCCCCCCACGATGTGGTCCTTGAACGGGCAGGGCGCCGCCTGGAAGCGCGGTATTTTCCAGAGAGCCTGCGAGCGTTAGTGACACAGCCTGTCTGCCCAGCGTCGTCCAGGCTGGTCCAGCCCGCGGAGCGGGCCTAGACATCTCCGCGCGCTGCACAGACGCCACTTGGAGTCTTGACTTCGCGTGCGCGTTTTCCTCTGCTCTGGAAACAGTCGTCCACATTGCTTCCCTCATAAGCTCATCTTTAGATTCTCCCCTTGCAAGTTTCATGTTTTATTTTCTTCTAATGCTTGTTTTGGGGAGGGGGGAGAGAACTTCCGGGGGAGGAGCAGAGAGAAGGGGATAGAAAGGATCCAAAGCAGGCTCTGAGCTGTCAGCAGGGAGGCTGTTGGGGGCTCAAACCCATGAACCGTGAGATCACGACCTGAGCAGAAATCAAGAGTCAGACGCTTAGCCGACTGAGCCCCCAGGCGCCCCCCTGCTTGCACGTTTTGTAGTTATAGTACAGAAGGTGATGTCGGCACACGTGATATTAGTTTAAAGTGACTTTATGAGGCGTCAGTAGTTAGAGGGAGCTGGGGAACCGCCTGGTGCTCGAATCCGCGCACGTCCCCTGAGGAGCCTCGGGAAGGAGCATTCCCCGGGCAGAGACGTCGGGGAGCTGTTCCCGTGGACGGAGCGCGGCCTCCGCGCAGACGGCTGTTACCCCCTCCACCCTCTGTGGTCTTCATCTTGGAGGCGCGTTCACCTGGGGGGGTCAGCTGCCCTTTCGGAAGAGGAGGGCTTCGCTTGTGTCTTCAGCCACACCTCTGTGACGTTCCTTCTGCCCGGACCCGCCTTTTGTCACGTCCTCTACGCAGCACGCCAGAGGTGTCCTTTCTCCCTCTCGGTCCCCTGTCTCCCGGCCCAGTTTCTGTGTTCTCTTTTCCAGTGTCGTCGCGACTTCCCTCTGTATTCCCGTGACCTGGCTCAGGCCCCGTGTGCCACTGGCCCTTGGGGGAGGCCCCGCGTGCACCGTCTTCCTTTTCCAGCCCTTCGGTGCACGCGGTACGGCCACCGGCGGCATAACCCGGACGGGCCCTGCCAGGGTCCCTGCGGGGGCTGCCCGTGGGCGCAGGGGCAGACTCTGAACCCCGTGTGGCACTCACAGCCCCCGCGCTCTGGCCTGACTCCACTTCCACACACCATTCCCCTCGTTCTGGCCTCCCCGGTCCGATCCGTTCACCGCGCCCTCCGCCCCCAGGACGCGCCTCCTCACCTTCCCTGTGTCAGGCCCCGTGAGGCTCAGGGTCTGCCGCATCTGTAGCAGAGGATGAGGTCTGATGCCCGACACTGCGTGTCCTTTGATCTTGTCCCTGGTGTTGACAAACGCCATCAGCTTTGAGAGCAGCACAGATGAAATAGTTCTAAGTGTGTAGCGAGGTCACGCTGAGGGCCAGAAGGAATCACAGCAAGATCCCTGGGAGCCTGTGGCCGTTTGTTCCCCGGTGGGTTTCCGGCCGACCGCCCAGCAGGGTGCGCTTCCCTCCCTTCTCCCGGTCTGCCCTGCTCCCCGCCCCCCGCCCCCCTCCTTCAAGCCTTCCATCCTCTCCGCACTAAGCTTCCCATCTTGGCCGAGGTGTTTGGGTCCTGAGACCATTCTGTCTTCTGCAGAGAATCGATTTCTTTCCCTGTATCAGGTGCTCATTCACAGAGAGAGAGAATGACCGCCCCACAGCCCCTGCGCCACGTGGGCACGCGCACGCCCCGGAGCCCCGCACACAGGCGGCCGGCGTGCGGACATGGTTTGGGCGCTTACAGTCCTCTTGTGCCCTGCAGGTAACGTCCTCTTGAGCTCTGAGTCCCAAGCCACTTATTAACGCAGTGACCTTTGTGCGCCACTGACCTGCGTGGGCCTGTGTTCGGATTTGTGAAGTGGGGTGATTACGTGAGCCCCACGGAGGGGCTGAGCCGTCCACGTGTGGAGGAGGACGATCATGGAACATTAAGCGAATATATTTGTATCTTATAACGCATAGCATAGCACCTCAGGAATCACGTGTTTGCTCAGTAAATTATTTGTCCAAATTAAAATGCTCATTCTCAGACTTGTGTGTGTGTCTGCCAAGCCTGACGGGAGACCGTCCGGAATAGGTGCGTCCAGGTGCCGTGTGGTGCCTGCGCCCCTGCTGTCTGTGAGGTTGGCGAGCGAGACCGATGGGACGGAGGCTTTTGTGAGCCGGGTTTGCAAGACGTGAGCGCCCAGAACCGGGGAGATCCGAGGGGGGGCCAGTCCCAGAGCGGCAGGGGTGCTGCCGGAAGTAGCACGTCACTGACTCACTTCCACACCTGCCTGTTGTTGGGCTGCCACTCTGCTGGGGCCTGGGGCGGGGGAGCAGCACGGTGGGATCTGGGGGGGAGCAGCACGTGGGGCCCGGGGGGG
>PISW01012270.1:0-25775 GCA_004023785.1 Mungos mungo | reverse complement strand
AGAAGCTTTTGATCTTGATGAGGCCCCAATAGCTCATTTTTGCTCTTGATACCCTTGCCTTTGGGGAAATTGCCACGGTTGAAACAAAGTTGGCTGTTTCTTGCTTTCTCCTCTAGGGTTTTGATAGTTTCCTGTCTCACATTCTGGTCCTTCATCCATTTTGAGCTTATTTTTGTGTATGGTGTAAGAAAGTGGTCTAGTTTCATTCTTCTGCATGTTGCTGTCCAGTTCACCCAGCACCATCTGTTAAGGAGGGTGTCTTTTTTCCATTGGATACTCTTTCTTGTTTTGTCAAAGATTAATTGACCATACACTTGTGGGTCCAGTTCTGGGCTCTCTATTCTATTCCATTGGTCTATGTGTCTGTTTTTGTGCCAATACCATAGTGTCTTGATGATGACAGCTTTCTAGTAGAGGCTACAGTCTGGGATTTTGATGCCTCCCGTTTTGGTTGTCTCCTTCAGTATTACCTTGGTCCTTCTGGGTCTTCTGTGTTTCCATACAAATTTTAGGATAGTTTGTTATAACTTTGTGAAGAATGCTGGTGCAATTTTAATTGGGAGTGCATTGAATATGTACATTGCTTTGGTTAATAATGACATTTTAACAATATTCATTTTTATGATCCATGAGCATGGGATGTTTTTCCAACTCTTTGTGTCTTCTTCAGTTTCCTTCATAAGTTTTCAATAGTTTTCATCATGCAGATCTTTTACATCTTTTGTTATGCTTATTCCTAGGTATTTTATAGTTTGTTGTGCAATTGTGAATGGGATCTGTTTCTTGATTTCTCCTTCTGTTGCTTCATTATTGGTGTATAAATATGCAACCAATTTCTGAACTTTGATTTTGTACCCGGATACTTTGCTGAATTCATGGATCAGTTCTAGAAAGCTGCTGGTGGAGTTGGTTGGGTTTTCCATGTAGAGGATCATGTCGTCTGCAAAAAGTGAAAGTTTGACTTCATTTTTGTCAATTCTGATGCCTTTCATTTCCTTTTGTTGTCTAATTGCTGAGGCTAGGACTTCCAGCATTATGTTAAACAGCAGTGGTGAGAGTGGACACTCCTGTCGTGTTCCTGATCTCAGGGGGAAAGCTCTCAGTTTTTCCTCATTGAGGATCATATTAGCTGTGTGCTTCTCAGAAATAGCTTTTATGATGTTTAAGTAATTCCTTCTACCCCGACTTTCTCAAGAGTTTTTATTAAGAAAGGATGCTGTATTTTGTCAAATGCTTTTTCTGCATCTATCGACAGGATCATATGGCTTTTATCTTTCCTTTTGTTAATGTGATGTATCACATTGATTGATTTGTGACTGTTGTACTAGCCCTGTAACCCAGGAATGAATCCCACTTGACTGTGGTGGATAATTCTTTTTATATGCTGTTGAATTCGATGTGCTAGTATCTTGTTGAGGATTTTCGCATCTATATTCAATAAGGATATTGTCCTGTAGTTTCCTTTTTATGCTGGGTCTCTGTCAGGTTTGGGAATCAAAGTGATGCTGGCTTCGTAAAATGAGTCTGGGAGTTTTTCTTTCATTTGTAGTTTGTGGAATAGCTTGAGAATAATGGTTATTAACTCTGATTTAAATGTCTGGTAGAATTCTCTGGGGCTCTCACTTGGCCACCCCACCAGGAGCCACTGAGTCTCCCAGCTACTTTATTTATTCAACAAATAGTGACTATGTTACTGGGAACCAAACTGTGAACATGGGAATGTGGTCCCTGCCCTCTCAGAGTTTGCAACCTAGCTAGGCAGGTAAGTGTTGAAGAGAAGATTCCACCTCAGAGAATTACTCCCAGGCTCAAGGAATCCCGGGACTGTGGGGACCCAATGGAGCACATCTCAGTGTCTCAGGAGTAGTCTTGTGCTACAGTCACTGTCCTGGTTGTGCCCATTTCTAGAGGAGTTAGTTCTGGTTGGTTGCATTGGTAGCTGTGGGGAGCAATTGTTCTCCCTTCTTCAGGTCAGGCAGGCATTGTCAAGGATGTGGATTACCCTTAGGAACTTTTCATTATTTCAGCAAGATGTGGGCAACTTCTGGGGTTTGGAGGAGAGCTGAGGTTCCCCTCCTATAGACAGAGGTTCTTGAAGTAATGATTGGGATCCTCAAAATCACTGTTGAGTGTTCCGTGGCTCTTCTGAGCAGAAATTGCCTATGAACTTGCCCCTCTTTTTCTTGCTGGTTGTGGTGATGTGAAGTGTGGGTTGGGGGACTCATAACATGTCAGAAGTCAAATCGTTCTGGAAAACAAGTTTCCCCTACTCATTCGGAGTGCCAAGTTGTTTCCTTCTTCAAACCTGTGTTTATGATTTAGCTTACATTAATCTTGACAATTAATATAAAGGGCACCTGAGCAAGGACACTGAGCAAGCCTGCCCCTTTTCTCCCTCCTTGGTGCTCTTCTCCTAAGTGTGTGGCAGGAAGTGACACTGGAAGGAAGTGGGGAAGGTATGAAACATGTCCTGTGGATTCTATATTTACTGAGCCCAGTGACATGTAGAAATGACTAAGTGACACTTTCAGGGGAAAGAATATGTAAGGAAATGCCCTGTTTTAGCTGCCTCATCATTCTTATTATTTGGTTTCTGAGTCTTTTTGCTTCCAGCCTTTTTTTTTTAAGTGCTGAGCTATTAAGGAGCTGCATGTTTTCTTGGATCACAAAGGGAAGGGCCCTCTTGTCCCTTGGGCCTTTCCTACCCTAGACTCTCCATCCATGTGTAGGTGCTCCATTTTTGCCACTGGCCCTGATGTGGGGCATGTGCCTATGGAAATCAGTGGACCTCCACTCCTTTGGAGCCCAGAGTGTCACTTTACTCTTCTCTCCCATGCTGAGTTCCACTTATGTCAGTGTTTGAATCAGAAAGAAGCACAGGTGTGATGGTATATAGCCCCTTCTCACTAAAAGCTGGGATCCAAAGCCTAGAGAACACAGAGTACTTGCCTTTGTTCCAGGAATCAGAAAAGGTGTAAACCTCTATTTCACTTATTTATTAGTAATTTAAAGTAGTGCTTATTGCAGAGCTATATTCTGGAATAGAATGCACAATCCTAATGTATCTCTAAGAAAAAATTATCAACTTCATTGTAATTCTGAGCCTATCCCTTGCGCCTTATGTACTCTATTTCTCAGAGAGTCAAACTGAGTTTCAGAGAAATATTTGCTCAAAGTTTGCTCAAAACTTAATAGCAATCAACTATAGAACTGAAACTCAGGTTTCTTAATAATAGGTAACCTTTACAAATTGAATAATTGGAAGTCCTAGTTTATGTATATTGTTGTATTATAATTATTATAAGCAAAAGTCCCTGTATACTTTGGCATGATTTGGATGATAAATTATGTTCTTCCCCTATCTAAATGCCATTCATTTTACTTTGTAGGCTTTATTTTATATTATCCTTACAATAACTTTATGACTACTATTCTTTCATTTTAAAGAGTAAGAAAATTAATTTGAAGGAGTTATGTTACTTGTTTGAAGGTATATAGAAGGCGAATGATGAAGCTAGGGCTGTGCACTCAATTGTCAAGATTATTGCTTAATGTCTCCAGACAAGATTCTCACCAGAGAGGCCTGGAGCTATGTACAGAACAAATGTTTGGCTTCAACTTATGCTCTTTTAGTGATGTATTAGCCTGAGCTGGTCAGATAATGCAAAGAGCAAGCAACTCATGGGCTCATGGTAGGAGGGAGCAGAGGGATACTAGCTTTGCTAGCTGGTTCACTCTGCTCCAACCCTGTCCCTTGGGGAATGCCACCCACATAGAAGAATGGAATAGGCTGCAGTGGTTTCTTAACATCCTGGCTTTTACTGGTTGCTGCTGCTCCACCAAAACCCATCAGTCAGGGATCCTTCACCAGAGCTCAGACTGGCACCTGGTTCACTGCATGGAAAGAGCCCCTGGGGTCTTCCATACACCCCAGTCTTGGACCTGAAGGTAAGGCTTCGGCCACTCTCTATAAAGTTTCCCTGAAATCTTGGACATCCTTCAGGGTGGGAGGGCCCAAGGAACATCTTCACATCCTGTGTCCAAGCAGTATCTCAAATGTATGTACATGCTTGAAATTTTGGAGCCCTTCTTAGTTCTCTCTTCCCCTCTTTCCAGAAAGGGTCCTGTCCATTTTTAACATCTCGAGTCTTTGTGTACTACAAAAATAAACTGTGTTGCTATAGACTCTGACAGTAACAGATTAGAGACTAGGGTGATACACTTTAATCTCTCTGGGCCTCAGTGCATAAACTGAGAATGCTAACTTAGATGAGTACTAATTGTTGTTATTCCAAACTCTTGTCTTGTGTTATTGGTTCAAACTTAAGTTTGAACCCATTGGCAGGTCTCCAGTTCAGACTCTCTCTTACTCTCCCTAAAAAACTCTGATACCCTCTTAGGATTTCTTGTAGGGCTGGTTTGGTGGTGATGAATTCTCTCAATTTTTGTTTATTTGGGAACACCTTTATCTCTCTTTCTAGTTTGAATGACAGACTCTCTGGATAAAGGATTCTTGGCTGCATATTTTTCCTGTTCATCACATTGAAGATTTCCTGCCATTCCTTTCTGGCCTGCCAAGTTTCAGTAGATGGGTCTATAACCACTCTGATAGGTTTCCCTTTTCATGTTAGGGCCCTTTTATCCCAAGCTGCTTTCAGAATTCTCTCTTTATCCTTATATTTTTCCAGTTTCACTCTGATATGTCATGCCAAAGACCAGTTCAGGTTACATCTTAGGGGAGTTCAAAATGCCTCTTGAATTTCAATGTCTTTTTCTTTCCCCAAATTGGAGAAATTTTCGTCAATAATTTGATTAGGCACCCCTTCAGGACCTTTTTCTCTTTCTTCCTCTTTAGGAACTCCTATGATATGGATATAGTTCCGTTTGATTGTATCACTCAGGTCTCTAATTCTCCTTTCGTGCTCCTGTATCAATTTCTCTCTCTTTTTCTCGGCTTCCTCTTTTGCTATAACTGTGTCTTCTAATTCACCTATTCTCCTCTCTGCTTCTTAAATCCGTGCATTGGCAGCCTCCATTTTATTACTCACCTAATTTATAGCCTTTTGAAGGTCTCTAGTCTGTGTATCAATAGTTTCTCTGATGTGTTTTTCAAGCCCAGCAATCAATTTTATGACAATTGTTCTAAATTCTTGTTCAGTTATGTTGTTTACGTCTGTTTTGAGTAGTTCTGTGGCTGTTATTTCTTCCTGGAATTTCTTTAGAGGAGAGTTCTTTCGTTTCATCATATAAATGCTGGCAAGGATGTGGAGAAACGGGCACCCTCCTACACTGTTGGTTGGAATGTGAACTGATACAGCCGTTCTAGAAAACAGTGTGAAGGTTCCTCAGAAAATTATCAGTAGAACTCCCCTATGACCCAGCAATAGCACTGCTGGGGATCTACCCAAGGGATACAGAAGTGCTGATGCATAGGGGCACATGTACCCCAATGTTCCTCGTGGCACTTTCAACGATAGCCAAATCATGGAAAGCCCCTAAATGTCCATCACCTGATGAGTGGATCAAGAAGATGTGGTTATACATACAATGGAATAATACATGGCAATGAGAAAAAATGAAACCTGGCCATTTGTAGCAAAATGGATGGACCTAGAGGGAGTCCTGCTAAGTGAAATAAGTCAGGCAGAGAAGGACAGATACCATATGTTGTCACTCATAGGTCTAACAGGAGAAACTTCATAGGAAACCATGGGAATGGGAAAGGGGGGGGAACAGTTGGGGAGAGGGAGGGAGGCAAATCATAAGAGACTTTTGAATGCTGAGAACAAACTGAGGGCTGAAGAGGGAGGGGGGAAGAGGAAGAGGGGGTGATGGTCATGGAGAGGGGCACTTGTGGGGAAGAGCACTGGGTGTCATATGGAAACCAACTTGGTAATAAACTATATAAAAAATAAAAAACAAAACAAAACAAACAAACAAATAAACAAACAAAACCTCTGATACCAACCTCCTCTATGGTGGCTTCCAATCCTGCCTTCACACCCTTATGGACACAATGACCACAATTATATTTCTACCATTCTACTTGAACCATGTGTGGGCTCTCTAGTACCTAAAGATCCAGGTCTTTTTCCTGGCCCTGTCATTAAAAACCCTCCACATTCAAAGTTGGAGAAAGGCTCAAGACATATCCATTTTGTGAGGATATCTGGATATTTTAAAATGAAAAAATGTCAAAATATGCTATCAGAAATTGTGGTACTTTTGAAATACCTTTAACAGCTAAACATTTTAATACACATTACTCAAATAAAATGCAACATATACCATTCACAACATAATTACTGCATTAATAAGGTCTGTATTGGAGACCTTTCAATATGAGAGCTCTAGCCTAATGGTTCTTCTAACCTCTTCCTCCTGGTCTCTGTATATCCCACAATGGAACCTGACAATGGACAATACTAGTTGAGCCAATCCAGAGCTTTTCAAACTTGGCAGTCCCCTTGAATTACCCTAGGTGGTCTCCAGCCTGGCATTTGGGATCACTGGACCAGCTCCCTTTACATGTGTGTTAGCCTCCTGCTGCGACTGGCTATACCTTTGCCTTTGCATTGCTCCCTAGCCACTTCAGCCCCTGGTGTCAGGCCAAAATTCTGGCAGGTTATTAGTCAGTATTGGTTTCATTGCTGAAGACCAACCAGGGTAGAAATGCATTTACAACTCTGCTTCTCACTCCCTTCTGGGACACTACATAGCCTCTACAAAATGCCTTTAAGACCTTGACATTACCTTCCCTCTATCTCTCCCCAAATTATGTGATTTTTCAAACTTCTCTTGTCCTGCAGGCCCCTGACCTTTTTTAAAACCACCCCACTTCTGTGTCAGCTCCCTTTATCCCTGTCCTGAGAGCTTCATGGACCCAATTTTTTTTGATGTTTTACTATTTTTTAAATCGTTTATTGTCAAATTGGTTTCCATACAACACCCAGTGCTCTTCCCCATAAGTGCCCTCCTCCATCACCACCACCTCTTTTCCCCCTCCCCCTTCCCCTTCAACCCTCAGTTCATTTTCAGTATTCAATAGTCTCTCAAGTTTTGCATCCCTCTCTCTCCCCAACTTTCTTTCCCTCTTCCCCTCCCCCTGGTCCTCCATTAGGTTTCTCCTGTTTTCCTGTTAGACCTATGAATGCAAACATATGGTTTCTGTATGGACCCAATTTTTAAGACAGAGTGTAAACTGGGTTTATTTTGTCTGATTTTACTTTGACCCACACAGCTTTGTTTGCTGCCTGTGGGTACATGCATAGGTATTCAAGTGAAACAAGCCCAGACTTGAGATGAGAGTTAAGGACTTCAAGGAATTTCTCTGCTCCTTGTACAGCACAAAACCTGGGGATAAGCCATTTGCCTTCTTTGCACCTTGGTTACTTCACCTATGGAGCAGGTATCATAAATAATGAAAGATTAAATTCTGGCCTTGCTGGAAGAGAGCATATTTATCTGATATCTGGCATTTCAAGTGCATGGTGATCACAGTGCACTTGGAGCATAGTATCAATGGATGGGAAGTCATGCCAGTGATGGAAATAAGGGAAGGAACACCGAGGGTCAGACTGAGGGTCAGAGACCCAAAGATAGGCCTCCTTCTGGTACTAGCCTGTTTTGCATCCTAAGGCAAGCCACTCAAGCTCTCTGGCCTTATTTTCTTCCTTTGCAAAATAGGATATGTTTAGCATAGTAGCTAAGAACAAGGGTTTTAAAGTCAGACAGGTTTGGGTTAGAGTCCCACCTCTACCACTTACTAGCTGTGTGACCTAATCCAATCATCAAATCCCTCTTGTTTTGTTTACTTACATGAAGAAATGCAAATGAGGACACTAATTGTATTTATTATATTGTTATAAGGATTAAATGAGATAGCTAATACACATAAAGAATTTAACATAGTTCCTGTCATATGGTAAATGCTATTAAGTGTCAGCTATTACTACAACTACTACTATGAAGAAAAGGAAGACCTGGGGGAGGACATTTGCTGACCTATCTATCTTACGCAGTTGCTGTGGGGCTCTAATAAGTGCTAGAAAGGGCTTTGGAAGATAAAACGACTCTTAAAATATGAAATAGGTTTGAAATTAAAAGATAAAGGTGTTGGGACCGTCCCCCTTGCTGCCAAGAGGTTTATCTTGAGTCTATGGGCTCTGGCTTGCTCAGTGCTGGCATGAGTGGCTATGGCCTTCTCCTCCCACTGACTTATCTTTGCATTCATAATGATTTGCTCCTCCTGACAGATTGAATTAGAAGCAAGGATTTGAAACTTTGATCTCCATCCCTCTGCCACTCTTACTGCAGAGGCACCTATCAGATAAGTAGCCAATGCCCAGCTGAGACCCAGACAGCACTTCACATTTGCCCTACTAAGAGTCTGGCTCCTAGTTACCAATGGTCAGACTTCCTGATGCATTTCAGATTTGATTTTGTTTTGGAGCCTATGGAGTGCCATGAGGACTCACCACTCTGAACACAAAAACACACTATTGCATAATGGTCATTCAACAAACCTGGACTAACTAAAAGAGGAAGGTGTCGGTTTGTGGGTGTAGGGTTTCCTTAAGTAGCAGCTTGAGAGGAGTGACTGTCTTCATCTCTATGCATTCCCTAGGACAATATTTAATTTCTATATGCCAGATCTTTTATATTACCTTATTTAATCATCACAAAATAAACACTTAATTGTACTTTTATTTTCTACTCAACACATCACCAAAGGCAAGGGAAATGAAAGCAAAACTGAACTCTTGGGACTTCATCAAGATAAAAAGCTTCTGCACTGCAAAGGAAACAATCAAGAGAACTCATAGGCAGCCCAAAAAATGGGAAAAGATAGTTGCAAATGACATAGCAGATAAAGGGCTAGTATCTAAAATATACAAGGAACTCACCAAACTTCACACCCACAAAACAAATAACCCAGTGAAGAAATGGGCAGAAGACATGAACAGACACTTCTCCAAAGAGGACATCCAGATGGCCTACAGGCACATGAAACGATGTTCAACATCACTCATCATCAGGAAATGGTGGGTGGGAATGTAAACCGGTGCAGCTGCTCTGGAAAACTGGAGGTTCCTCAAAAAACTATCAGTAGAACTCCCCTATGACCCAGCAATAGCACTGCTAGGGATTTACCCAAGGGATACAGAAGTGCTGAAGCATAGGAGCACATATACCCCAATGTTCATAGCAGCAATGTCAACAATAGCCAAAACATGGAAAGAGCCTAAATGTCCATCACCTGATGAATGGATCAAGAAGATGTGGTATATATACACAATGGAGTACTTCATGGCAATGAGAAAGAATGAAATATGGCCATTTGTAGGAAAGTGCATGGATCTTGAGGGTGTCATGCTAAGCGAAGTAAGTCAGGCAGAGGAGGACAGATACCATATGTTTGCCCTCATAGGTCTAACAGGAAAATAGGAGAACCCTAATGGATGACCAGGGGGAGGGGAAGAGGGAAAGAGAGTTGGGGAGAGAGAGGGATGCAAAACTCGAGAGACTATTGAATGCTGAAAATGAACTGAGGTTTCAAGGGGAGGGGGAGGGGGGAAAAGGGGTGGTGGTGATGGAGGAGGACACTTATGGGGAAGAGCACTGGGTGTTGTATGGAAACCAATTTGACAATAAACTATTTAAAAAACATTTTAAAATGTGTATTTGTTATTATTGAGACAGAGAGAAACAGAACATAAGTGGAAGAAGGTCAGAGAGAGAGGGAGACACAGAATCTGAAGCAGGCTCCAGGCTCTGAGCTGTCAGCACAGAGCCCGACATGGGGCTTGAACCCACAAACCATGAGATCATGACCTGAGCTGATATCAGACGCTTAACTGACTGAGCCACCCAGGCGCCCCAGTTGGTATTTTTATAATATCCATTTTCCAGATAAGGAAACTGAGGCTTAGAGATCTGACATAAGTTGCTCTAGGTCAAGCAGCAAGTAAGAAGATCTTGCTCTTAAACCCATGTCTTTCTGACTGCAGAGCCTACACTTTTAACCTATACATTGTAGAAAGACTAATCCATCCCAGAACCTTCCTGTGGTGGTATAGGTCCCAACCCGATTCCACAATGGCCACACTGAAGCTTAAAGAAATCTCTCAGTTGCCAACCTTTGGCCTGCAGGGACTTTTTATTTCCTTCCTGTGCTCTTTCTTTCATTTTCCCCATCTAGCACAGAAAACACTTAACAGAAAGGGTCAGTATCCCTGGAAAAACCATTTTAGATTGACATATGAGGTCTGCCCATGTTTCCTCAGTCCTTCACTCCACCCTCTTTTTTCTACCTCCATCACTCTGGTTTGACAAAGAGTGCACAGGTGCTAGGGAGTGTGGTAAAAAGATTCCTGTTTAAAGGCAGGAACATAGTCTAATATCAAGAGCGAGGTTTCCTCTGACTTGGACACTTCGTGAAGCCATAGCAAAAGGCACCTAACTATGAAATCAATATTCATGTTTCTCTAAGCTCTGAGAATAAAATCCTTGATCATAGCAGCTAGTCTTCCCTGAATTGATTACCTTATCATTTGTCCCAGACCAACCACCCAAGGCTTCTTTCCTAATGCTGGACTGCAAGTGTGGGGAGAGCCACTTCTGGAGACAGAGTGACCACCTGTCTCCTTGAGCTGCCTACTAGAAGTAGCTATCCAACCTGACCACCTTCTTAGCTCATAAAGGTCCTCAAAGTTGAGGGCAGATGAGGACCTTTTTGAGCTAAGAAGGTGGCCAGTTTCAGTCTTGGGGCAGGAAGGGGCTCATCATTGCAGCATTTGTTTTCTTGTTCTGGTTCTGCAAAGGCCCTGATGCTTCCTGAAAACAGATCTTAGAAAATTAGCCGTCTGAATTCTGCTCTTCCTTGGTGGTTGGATGGATCATTGGGGGCCTGTCAGGCATCATGGTATAGTGGAAAGAGTACTAGATTAGGAGTCCAAAGAAGGTTTTAGTTTTGGCCTAGCAATGGACTTGAGTAGTTTGTATCCTTTCTAAGACTCCATTTCCTTATCTGTGAATTTTTAAAACTTTATTGAGGTATAATTAACATGCAATAAACCACACACATTTCAAGTGTATTATTTGATGAGTTTTGACATGTACACACTGATGAAACCATCACTTCAATCAAAGTAAAGGACATATCTATCACCCCCAGAAGTTTCCTGTCTCTTTGTAATTCCTCCCTCTCACCTCACTCCCTTCCCCTCCCCACACCCAGGCAACCAGTAATATGCTTTCTGTCACTATAGATTAGTTTGCATTTTTCAAGAATTTTACAGAGCTGGAGTCATACGGTATGTATTTTTTGGTAGGCTCTGGCTTCTTTTACTCAATAGAATCATTTTGAGATTCATCCATGTTGTTGCATATACCAATTGCTCATGCTCCTTCCTTCCTTCCTTCCTTCCTTCCTTCCTTCCTTCCTTCCTTCCTTCCTTCCTTCCTTCCTTCCTTCTTCTCTCCCTCCCACCTTCTTTTCCTTCCTTCCTCACTTTATTCCATTCTATCAGTTTGGGAGGTAGTATTGAATTTTATTAACATGGAAAGGTCTCTGACACATGAACAAATTTTTTAAAGCATATTATAAGTGGTATGTGATATATATATTGTCACTGACAAAACTATAACTATAACTAAAACTATATATGTGTATATAAACCTATATAAATACTTTTACAAATTTATATATTTAAATATTAATTAAATATAAAACTTAATTTATTTGTATATATAAATCCAGAGGAATACATACCAAGGTAAAAATACTTGTCTCCAAGTGATTGGAATTGCGAAGGATTTTTTCTTTGCTGTACTTTTCTGTGTTTTCTAATTTTTCAATTGTGAAAATATATATTAAAAAAATACAAAAATGTTACTATTTTTTAAACAGCTTTCTTGAAGTATAATTGACATACAATAAATAGCCCATATTTAAAGTATATATGTAAGTTTTGATGTATGCATATATCATGAAGCCATCACCATATTCAAGATAAATGAGCATATTTATCATCCTTGAAAGTCCTCTCCCTATGCATAGGCAACCATTCCTCTTCCATGTGTCACTACAGATTAGTTTGCATTTTCTAGAACTTTGTATAAATGGAATAAAAAATTGGCCTTTTTTAGTCTGGCTTCTTTCATATACCACAATTGTTTTGAGATTCATCCAAATTGTTGCATATATCAATAGTTCATTCTTTTTATTGCCAAGTACCATTTATTGGTGTGGGTGTGTTTACTATTTACATACTGATGGACACTTGGGTTTTTTCTTCGCTATTACAAATATAGTTGCTATGAACATTAATGTACAAGTTTTGATGTGGACATATGCTTTCATTTCTTTTGGGTTGCTGGGTCATTGTAACTTTATGTTTAACCATTTGCAGAACTTCCAAACTATTTTCCAAAGTGATTGCACTATTTTACATTCCCAGTTGCTGTGCAACTGGAGCTAAGGGTTCCAGTTTTTCCAAATCTTTACCAACAGTTGCCATGGTCAATTTTGTTTAATTTTAAATGTTTTAATAGGTGTGTAGTTGCATCACATTGAGCTTTAATTTGGATTTCCTTAATGACTGATGATGTTGAGCATCTTTTCATGTATTTGTTTGCCATCTAGATATCTTCTCTGATGAAGTATAAGTTCACATATTTTGCCTGTTTTCAGTTGTGTTTGTTTTCTTATTTTTCAGTTTTGAGAATACACACACATACACACACACACAGAATATGAGGCCTCCTTTATCAGATATATAATTGGCAGATATTTCCTCTCAGTTTGTAGCTTGTGTTTTAATTTTTTAAAAGTGTATTTGAGGAGTAAATTTTTAAATCTTGATGAAGTAAATGTTATGTTTTTTTTATACTTTTGCTCTTTGTGTTCTATTTAATAAATCTTTGCCTCACTCTGATTTTCTCCTATATTTTATAGGGTTTTATAGTTTTAGTTCTTACATTTAGGTCTATAATCCATTTTGAGTTAATTTTTGAATATGACATGAGGTAGCAGTTCAGCTTCACTCTTTTCCATGTGGATATCCAGTTAACACAGCCCCACTTGTTGAAAAATATTATTCTTTCTCTATTGAATTGCTGTGATACTTTTGTTGAAAATCAACTAGTCATAAATGTATGGGCCCATTTCTAGACTATTTTTCCCATTTATCTATACAGCAATACCATAATGTCTTTATTGCTATAACTTTATAGTAAGTCTTGAATTCAGGTCACTGTAAGTCCTCCAACTTTGCTCTTCATTGTCAGAATTATTTTTTACAATTCTTTTTTTAAAATGTTTATTTATTTTGAGAGAGAGAGAGAGAGAGAGAGAGAGAGCAGAGGAGGGGCAGAGAGAGAGGGAGAGAGAGAATCCCAAGCAGGCTCTGCAACCTCAGCATAGAGCCCAATGCTGGTTCCATCCCACAAACCATGAGATCATGACCTAAGCCAAAACCTAGAGTCAGACACTTAACTGACTGAGCCACCCAGGCACCCCTTTCACAATTCTATATCCTTTTCACTTACACATAAATTTGAGAATCAGCTTGCCACATTTTACAAAAATACCTTTCTGGGATGTTGATTGGGATTGCATTGTGTCTATGGAACAATTTGGGGGAGAATTGATAGCTTAACAGTAATGAATCTTCTGACCCATGAATGAGGTATATCCCTCCATTTATTTAGGGCTTCCTTAATTTCTCCCATCAAAATTTTATAATTTTCATTGTAGAGGTCTTACACATATTTTTTTATCAAATTTATCTACAAGTATTTTAAATTTCTGATGATATTACAAATGGTATTTTACTTCTATTTTTAATTATTCATTGCTAGTATATAAAAATACAATTGGGGTTTGAATGTTGACAATGTATCTTGTGAGCTTGTTTAACTTACTTATTAGCTCTAGTAGCTTTTTATTGTTTTTTTAAAAATTATTTATTTTGAGAGAGAGAAATAGAGAGAGAGCATGTGTACACATGACTGGGGGAGGGAGGGAGAGAGAGAGAGAGAGAGAGAGAGAGAGAGAGAGAGAGAGAGAGAGAGAGAGAGAGAATCCCAAGTAGGTTCTCTGCACTGTCAGTATAGAGCCTGACATGGGGATTGATCTCACCAAATGTGAGATCATGACCTGAGCTGAAATCAAGAATCAGATGCTTAACTGACTGAGCCACACAGGTACCCCACTAGTAGCTTTTTTTTAGTCTTGAATTTTCTAGATCGATGATAATGTTATCTGTAATTAAAGATAGTTTTACTTCTTATTTCTAATTTGTATGTCTTCTATTTCTTCTTGTCTTACTGCACTGGTGAGAACCTCCAGTACAATGTTAAATGGAAGTAAACAAGATCAGACATCCTTGCCTAGGTCCTAATTTAGGGTGGAAGATTTTCGTTTTTCACTAATAAGTATGATGTTAGCTATAGGTTTTCTATAGTTGCTCTTATACTCCCCTTTTATTACTAGTTTGCTGAGCGCTTTTATATTGAATGGATATTTAATTTTGTCAAATGCTTTTCCTGTATCCATTGACTAATTATATTGGATTTATAAAATGTGTACTTTTATAACTGCATGCTGCATTGATTGATTTTTGGATATTGAACTAATCTTGTATTTCTAGGATAGATACTACTTTATCATGATGTTTTATCCTTTTTAAATATTGTCAGATTCAATTTGCTAACATTTGTTAAGGGTTCTGCAATTGTGCTTATGATAGACCTCTATCTGTATTTTTCTTGTGATGTCTTTATCTGGTTTTAGTATTAAGTAATATTGGACTCATAGAATGAGTTGAAAAGTGTTCTGTTTTCTACTTTTTGTAAGAGTTTGTATAGAATTTTTATAGACTTGCTATTATTTCTTCCTTTCAAATATGTTTTGAAACTCAAAAGTGAAGCCATCTTCATTACCCACTCTGATTTTTTAAGTAGGCTCCACATCGAATGTGGGGCTTGGACTCACAACCTTGAGATCAAGAGTTCCATGATCTACTGATTGAGCCATCCAGATGCCCTACCACCTCTTTATTTCTTGAAGACCCCTTCATTCTTAACATCCTGGAGTTCTAACAAGGCCTTGTTATCAGTTTTTCTGTTTCAGATGTGTTTCTTTCCTTCTGTCCATATTTTTTATCGGTCTGTCTCTGCCTCCTCCCTCTTTCCCATACCCTCTCTCAGGTGAATGGCAATCTAAATCTAGGTTCTGGCTAGCCTGCTCAGATAAAGCTGAGGAAATTGTTTAAATTCATTGTTCCTCCAAGCACTTATGGTTTTGGTTCAAGAACCGTCTGTAATATACCTTAGTTGCTAATGTAGATAACTGACTATTGTCCTAAACCAGTGGTTGCCAAACCAGTGGGTCATAGGCCATTAGGTAGAACCCAGTCAACCATGAAAGACTGGGGCAGTAGTTAGAGGGACTGCATTTTCAGATGCAGTCTCTCTGGGCCTCATTCTGACTATCTATAATATTAGGAACTAGATCTCCACATCATCTGATTCCAAAAATGGAAGTAAATAAACAATAGCAGCAGAGAGGAGGCCAAATGACCTAATATGGGGGTAATGAGACAACTTATGTTTTCAGTGATTATTTGATAAGTTTTGATACTCAAAAGTAGATAGACCATTAAAGTTGACATGTGTCAACTTGACATGTGTGGAAAGTTAAGAATGGGATTTGTTTAGATACTGAATGCTTAGGAAAGAATGTTTTCCAGTATTGCTGTGCCAACCCAGAAAAACACCATCACATTCTAATTAAGAAAAGAATTAATTACTGGCAGGATCAAATGCCAGGACAAATATAAAAATACTTTTGGAATTTTAAAATAAAGCCTTGCTACAAATCTGTAGAATTCTAAACACAACGAATGGAAATTGAGCAGCTACCAAAGTAAATGGGTTTAGAGAAGCTGGAAGCTGGAAGAAAGAGCTTCTCAACATAATTGTCTGAAAATGAAAAAAAAGTTTATAGTTTCCCTGAGCAAGAGATTTTCATCTATTAGGTGAAAAAATAACTACCTAGAACTTGACTTTGGGTCCTGCACAGGTTAAATAAATTAAGAAATGAAGCTCAGCTGGAGGTCACTCTCCAGTCAGGCACAAAAAGAATGGAGGTCAGGGAAGACAAGGGTATTGCATTTCTCCCCTCTGGAGCTCCCTAGCCAACTGCTTAACTGCCTTTACTTTCCTCCTATTAAATATATTCCAAAATGCTTTCAGTCATCTGACTCATATTTGCTGACCACCTGGCCCAATGTACTATCATACTATTAGCTCTATTCTGAGCTGTCTGCCACCTATCCCACATGGTACCCATGCCTTACTTATGCCATTATGACTGCTTTTATTTGTCCCAAGTAGGTTTCACCTCTTTGCCATAATCTGGGTATAATTCTGAAGAGGGATAGAGATGGGGCAGAAACAGAGAAATACTTCTGGCAACAGAGACACTAATTCATAGTGCCACTTTTTCCCACTTACCATTAGGTACAACAGCTGGATAGCTAAGCCTCAAAACATTACCCTCTAATTCTATTTTCTATTCTTTCATTAAACTGTGCACCTTGTCAGGAGGTGGGGGCTCCTGAATAGAGCCATTTCTGTCCCCATACCAGCCCCCCTTCCCCTCTCTGATCTACCCTTTTCCCCAGCTTTGCACCTTCTTTGGCTTTGTTCCATCATTCCCTCATTAGAGCTTTCGTTAGTTTGCCCACAACAACAGGAATTTGTAAAAGCCTGTAATTTATTTTGAGAGTTAGTCTCTTAGAGCACACTTTCCTCCTTTTGCAACTCAGAAGGAGAACTCAGAAAGGTTGGCTTTTGGCAGCCAAGGAATGAAGAATCTGGTCTTGCATTTGAGTTCTTTTCTGAGAAGTCCACTGGTACATCAAAGGCATTCGCCTGTGGTAAGGATCCAGGGCACTAATTGGGCACTTGAGTGAAAAGACTTTTTTTTTTTATAATAGTTTATTGTCAATTTAGTTTCCATATAATGAAAAGACTTTAAGCATAAGGAATCTTGATGACCAATAGGCTCAGGATGGAACTGGAAAGGCCAAGGTTCTGCTCTTGTATTGTTGAGGCCTAACAGAAACCCAGCTGGCTGTGGATGCTTAGTGGAGGAACAGAAAAGGATGCCTGCTGACTACAGACATTGTGTTTACTTCAGGTACAGACCTTTTGAGACCAGCTCTCTGGAAGTATTTAACTCACCTGAGAGACTGTGAGGCTGAAGAGAACTTTGGGGACCAATGAACGAAAGCTGTGGATGGTGAATTTATATATAATTCACCCTCAAAATCTGTACTGAACAGAAAGTTTATTAGTCAGAAATTAGGCATTTACAGCACTTACAGTGGGTTGAAAATAATGCTCTGTGAGTATTGGGAAATTGTGGGGTACCACCTTTTATTTTTCTAAGTCTGTTTAGAAAGATAGCCCTCTAGATCACCTGTTAAAATCTATAGGAATGCTTCAGTGATACAGCAGGTTTGATTTCAGACCACTACAATAAAGCAAATATGACAACATGAGTCAAGAGTTTTTTGTGGTTTCTCAGTACATATAGAAGTTAAAGTTATGTTTACACTCTACTGTAATCTGTTAAGGGTGAAATAGCATTATGTCTAAAAAATTTATATACTTTATTTATTCCTTCTTTAATTTATTTTTGAGACAAAGAGAGACAGCATGAGCAGGAGAAGGTCAGAGATAGAAGGAGACACAGAATCTGAAATGGGCTCCAAGCTCTGAGCTAGCTGTCAGCACAGACCCTGACATGGGGCTCAAACCCACGAACTGTGAGATCATGACCTGAGCCAAAGCTGGATGCTTAACCGACTGAGCCATCCAGGCACCCCAATATACTTTAATTTAAAAATATTTTGGGGGCGCCTGGGTGGCTCAGTCGGTTAAGCCTCTGACTTTGGCTCAGGTCAGATCTCACGTTCGTGGGTTCAAGCCCCGCGTCAGACTCTGTGCTGACAGCTAGCTCAGAGCCTGGAGCCTGCTTCCGGTTCTGTGTCTCCATCTCTCTCTGCCTCTCCCCCTCTCATGCTCTGTCTCTCTCTGTATCAAAAATAAAATAAAACATTAAAAATTTTTTTAAAATATTTTATTGCTAAAAAATGCTAACCATCATCTTAGTTTTCAGCGAGTTGTATTCTTTTTGCTGGTGGAGGATCTTGCCTTGATATTGATGGTTGCTGACTGATCAGGATGATGCTTGCTAAAAGTGTCTGTGACAATTTCTTAAAATAAGACAACAATGAAGTTTGTCACATTGATTGGCTCTTCCTTTCACAAACAATTTCTCTGTAGTATAAGATGCTGTTTGAGAACATTTTTTTAATTTAATTTTTAATTTTTAAAATTTTACCCAAGTAGAATGTCTTTCAAAATTGATGTCACTCCCCTTAAACCCTGCTGCTACTTTATTATGTAACTTATGTAATAGTCTAAATCTTTTGTTGTCATTTCAACAATCTTCACAGCATCTTCACCAGGAATAGATTCTATCTTAAGAAACCACTTTCTTTGGCTATCTAAAAGAATCAACTCTTTATCCATTAAAGCTTTATCATGAGATTGCAGAAATTCAGTCACATCTTCAGGGGCCAATTCTAACTCGAGTTATTTTGCAATTTCTACTATATCTGTAGTTACTTCCTTCACTGAAGTCTTGAACCCCTCAAAGTCATTCATGATGGTTGAAATCAACTTCCAAACTCATGTTAATGTTGGCATTTTGACCTACTCCCAGGAATCAAATATTCTTTAAAAAATTTTTTTAATGTTTATTTCTGAGAGAGAGAAAGTGAGAGAGCGCATGAGCAGAGGAGGGGCAGAGAGAGAGGGACAGAATTTGAAGCAGGCTCCAGGCTATGAGCTGTCAGCACAGAGCCCAAACCGGGGCTCGAACTCGCAAACCACGAGACCTTGACCTGAGCTGAAGTCAGATGCTTAACTGACTGTACCACCTAGGCACCCCTCAAATATTCTTAATTACAGTGAGAATGATGAATCCTTTCCAGAAGGTTTTCAATTTACTTTGCTGAGATCCACCAGAGGAATCACTGTCTATGAAATGTATTTCTTAAATAAGAAGACTTAAAAGTCAAAATTACTCTTTGATCCATGGGCTGCAGAATGGATGTTGTGTTAGGGGACATGAAAACAATGTTAATCTCACTGTACACCTCTAATGTACAGAAGTCTTGGGTAACCAAGTGCATTACCAATGAGCAGTAATATGTTGAAAAGAATCAATCAATCTTAGATGTATTTTCTAGATAACTTGCTGCAGCTTCTACATCAACATTGAGCTTCACCTTGCAGTTTTGTGTTACACAGATGCCTTCTTTTCCTCAGTTTCATGAACCAACCTCTGCTGACTTCAAACTTTTCTTCCTCACCTTCCTCACCTCTCTTAGGCTTCATAGAATTAAAGGGAATTAAGGCTTTGGTATGGATTAGGCTTTGGCTTAAGGGAATGTTGGGGCTGGTTTGTTCTTCTATCCAGACCACTAATACTTTCCCCATATCAGCAATGAAGCTGTTTCACTTTCTTATCATTCATGTGTTCACTGGAGTAGCACTTTTAGTTTCCTCAATAACTTTTCCTTTACATTCACAACTTTACTGTTTGGCACAAAAAGCCTAGCTTTCAGCCGTTCACCTTTTTGACATGCCTTCCTCACTAAACACAACACTTCCTAGCTTTTGATTTAAAGTGAGAGACATGCAACTCTTTATTTCACTTGAATACTTAGAAGCCATTGTGGGTTACTAATTGACATAATTTCAACATTGTTGGGTCTCAGGGAACAAAGAGGCCTAAGGAGGGGGAGAGAAATGGTGGAGCAATCAGAACACACAGAACAGTTATCCATTAAGTGTGCCATCTTATATGGACACAGTTCGTAGTGCCCCCAAACAATTATAATAGTTACATCAAAGATCACGGATCACAAATCATCATAAAAAATACAATAATAATTTAAAATTTTGAAATATTGCAAGAATTATCAGAATGTGACACACAGGCATAACGTGAGCAAATCCTTTTGAAGAAATGACACCAATAGAGTTGTTCAATGAAGGGTTGCCACAAACCTCTAACTTGTAAGAAAAAAACCCCAATATCTTCAAAGCACAATAAAGTGAAGCACAATGAAATGAGGTATGCCTATACTTTTCATGTTTCACAACTGTCGCAGATCTCAGTTGCTTCATTGAAATTTCTTTGTCTTACTCATACAAGAGCAAGAGTAATATGGGGAACAATAAAAATTCCCTAACTTCGAGTCCAAAGACTATCAAAAGTTCAATAAAACCTTTGCCCATGCTTTGTATTTGCCGAAAAGGGAAACTGAGTTCAAAGAACGTAACGGATAACCAATAGTATTCAATCATCATCATTATTATAATGATTATGGGTTCTTCTTTTTTAAATTTGGCCATTTCTTGATTATTTTTCTTTTTCTAAATTTCCTCTGAAAAACCTTAATTTCTAGCAATCCTTTAAATATGTACCTATCATACTATTCTTTTTCACTTTTTACTCTAGCTATTAGATTACCTTTCTTTCCCTTAATATACAGTTTTTCACTTGGAATGTCTGACTTGTTTGAAAATCTATAAATAGAAAATTTTACCCTAGTCTTGAACCATGGGACTTATAATTTGTATTGCCTTATTATTTAAAAAATATTCCCTATTTTACAGTGAGATCCTTGAAGGCAAGAACCGTATGTCGGTCATTTACCAACCTCAGTGTCCATAGCATAGCCATGTGTCTGGGCCAGAGAGAATGTTAAATAACTGTGGAATAAATGAATATCATATATTGATGACTTCATTTTTTATAATATACATTTAACATTAAAAACTATATCAAGGTACTTTCCCATATTCCTCCTATGAAGCATGGCTAAAAACACTGGGCACTGTATATAAAGCAAATATAAAAGGCTGAAAGGTAGAGAGAAGGAGCCTGATGGGTTAGGGACCTCAGAACCCAAGGAACAACACAGCAGTGAATGAAACTGTTTTTATTTTGGCACATATATCTTAGACCTGGAACTGAAAAAGCCAGCAACACAGAAATACCAATGAATAAACAAGCCCCTAGAAAATCTTGATTTTTCTAGCTTAAAGACCAGGAAAGGGGCAGCATAGCAAGACAGAAAAGTTTTAGGCAATAATCACTCTGCTCCAGCCAAACACCATGGGGGAAAAATTCTTCCCATCTGAATTTTGTCAGCAAAGTCCTAGTGGGGAGCCTAGACTTCTATACTCACCCCGCTGTAACAAAGTGCCCCAAACTACCCCTTATATACTTAGGTATTATCAAAGAAAACTGAGTGGAGAGCTAAGAATTTCATTCCTTCTCAGTGGTAAGAAGGCCTACTCCTCCCCAATCGCATCAATGGAGGAAGCCTGGACTTTCATTTTTCCAGGCTTTAATCTTTGACTCTCTTCCCACTCCTGGAAAGATGCCAAGGTGGTGCCTTACTGGCATAGTGTCATAGTAGGCTTGCTAAAACACAAGATTTAAATAAGATCCAGAGACTTATAATATCCAAAATGTCTAGGATAGAAAACCACTTGTCACACCAAAGGCTAGGAAAATCTTAACTTCAATGAGAAAAGATAACTAACACCAGCACCAAGGTGACACAGATGTTGGAATTATTTGACAAGGATTTATAAAGCAGCCATCCTAAAAATGCTTCAGTGAGCAACTACAACCATACTTAAAACAAATGAAAAAAATACTGTCTCAGCAAATAAATAGAAAATATAAAGAAACAAATGGACGTTTTAGAACTAAATAATACTACTGAAATAATGATAATAAGAGCCTGATTGGATAGGCTCCATGAAAGAATAGAGAGGACAGAGGAAATAATCAGAGTGAATTTGAAAATAGAATGATAAATATTATGAATTTGAAGGTAGAATGATAAATATTATCAAGTCTGAACAACAGAGAGGAAATAAATTGAAAAATAAAAAAAGAACAGAGCCTCAAGGAACTGTGGGACTCTAACAAAGATATAACATTCCTGTCATCAGAGGAGTCCTGGATGGAGAGGAGAAAGGAGACGGGGCTGGAAAAGTACTCAGAGAAGTAGTGACTGAAACATTTCCAAATTAGGAAAAGACAAACCTACTGTATCAAGAAGCTGAGTGAATCCCAAAGAGGATAAACTCAAAGAAATTTATGCGAAGATATATCATATCTTCTGAAATCTAAACACACGCACACACAATACTCTTGAAAACAGTGAGACAGAAATGACACATTAACCAAGGAGGAAAAGCATTCAAAAGACAGTGGATTTCTTATCAGAAACCATGAAGGGGAGAAGGAAGAAGTGGTGCATGTTTCAAGTGCTGAAAGAAAAAGATCTGTAAACCCAGAATTGCATATTTAATGAAAATATCCTTTAGGAATGAAGGGGGAGTCAAGATATTCTTAGATGAATGAAAACTAAGAGAATTTGTTACTAGCAAACCAACCCCAAATGAATGGCCAAAGGAAGTTCTTCAAATAGAAAGGAAACAATAAAAGAATCTTGAAACATGAAGAAGGGAGAAAGAACAATTAAAAAAGTAAAATTATGGATAAATACAATAGACTTTCCTTCTCCCTTTGTGTTATCTAAATTATGTTTAATGGTTGACCCCAAAATTATATTCATTCCTGATATGGTTATCAATGTATATAAAACAAATATTTAAGACAATTTTATTATAAATGAGGGAGAGTGAAAGGACATGAAGCAAGTTAGGTTCTTACATTCCACTCAAACTTGTGAAATGTCAACATCTGTAAACTGAAAAGTTATATACATGTAATATAATACCTAGAGCAACCACTAAGACATATACAAAAGGAGACACTCAAAAACACTATAATAAATTAAAATAGAATTCTAAAAACTGTTAAAGGAACCTGCAGGCAGGCAGAGAAAAGGGAAACAGAGGAAGGAAAAACAGAGGGAACAGGAAACAAAAATAAAATGATTGTACATGTCAATGATTATGTCCATTGTAAATGATCTAAACATATCAAGTAAAAGACAGAGATTGGTAGAGTGGATAGAAAAAAAAACCAAAAATAAAAACGTCCCAAGTATATGCTTTCTATAAAAAACTCACTGGAAATATGTATCTCCAGGGAATTATGCTGAGTTAAAAAGCCAATTTTCAGAGGTCATATAATTTATGAGTCTATTTATGTAACTTTCTTAAAATAATATTATAGAGGTTCAACAAATTAATGGTTGCCTAGGAATATTAGGAAAGTGGACTGAGTGTGACTATGAAGGAGTAGCACAAAGGAGATGTTTGTGGTGATGGAACAGTTCTGCATCTTGATTGAAGTGGTGGTTACATGAATCTATACATGTGATAAAATGATATAGAACTATACACATATAATGTAAATTTCCTGGCTTAGATATTTTAGTACAGTTGCATATGATGTAACCATTGGGGGGAACTGGGTGAAGTATCCATGAGAGTTCTCTGGATTATCTTGGCTATTTCCTGTGAATATATAATTATTTCAAAATTTAAAAGTTTAAAAGAGACCCAAACAAATTGTAGGTTTTTTAATATAGATTTTTAGAAAATCAATTTGTTTGGGTCTCTTTTAAACTTTTAAATTTTGAAATAATTATATATTCACAGGAAATAGCCAAGATAATCCAGAGAACTCTCATGGACTATTGAATACTGGAGATGAACCATGGACTGAGGGGGGAGGGGGAGGGGGGGGAGGGGATGATGGTCATGGTGGGGGGCACTTGTGGGGAGAAGCACGCGGTGTTATATGGAAACTAATTTGACAATAAACTATTATTTAAAAATAAATAAATAAATAAATAAAATAAAAAATAAAAAACCTACAGCTAATATCATACTTAAAGATGATAAACTTGAAGCTTTCCTACTAAGATCAAGTAAGGCAAAGATATTCCCTTTTACCACTCTTATTCAACATCATACTGGAAGTTCTAGCTAATGTAATAATACAAGAAAAGGAAATAACAGGAATAGAGATTAAGAAAGACAACATAATGGCGCCTGGGTGGCTCAGTCAGTTGGGCATCTGACTTCGGCTCAGGTCATGATCTCGCCATTCCTGAGTTAGAGCCTCACGTTGGGCTCTGTGCTGACAACTTGGAGCCTGGAACCTGCCTCAGATTCTGAGTCTCCTTCTCTCTCTGCCCCTCCCCGACTTGCATGCACGATTTCTCTCTCTCTCTCTCTCTCTCTCTCTCTGATAAACAAATATTTTTTTTTTAAAAAAAGAAAGAAGACTTAGAACTGTCTTTGTTCACAGATGACATGATAATCTATGTAGAAATCTGAAAAAACCAACAAAAGACTCCTGGAACTAATAAGTGATTATAGCAAATTTGCAGGATACAAAGTTAATAAACAAAAGTCAATTGCTTTCCTATATACCAGTAATAAACAAGCAGAATCTGAAATTTTTAAATTATTATCATTTAGGGGCACTGGGTGGCTCAGTCAGTTAAGCATCCAACTCTTTTTTTTTTTATAATAGTTTATTGTCAAATTAGTTTCCATATAACACCGAGTGCTTCTCCCCACAGGTGCCCCCCCACCATGACCATCACCCCCTCCCCCCTCCCCCTCCCCTTTCAGTCCATGGTTCGTCTCCAGTATTCAGTAGTCTCCCTTGATCCGTGTCCCTCACTCATCCCCGCTCTCTTTCCCCCTTCCTCTCCCCATGGTCCCCTGCCAGGTCTCTCCTGTTAGACCAATGAGTGCAAACATATGGTATCTGTCCTTCTCTGCCTGACTTATTTCGCTTAGCATGACACCCTCAAGGTCCATCCACTTTCCTACAAATGGCCATATTGCATTCTTTCTCATTGCCATGTAGTACTCCACTGTGTATATATACCACATCTTCTTGATCCACTCATCAGGTGATGGACATTTAGGCTCTTTCCATGATTTGACTATTGTAGAAAGTGCCGCTATGAACATTGGGGTACATGTGCTCCTATGCCTCAGCACTTCTTTATCCCTTGGGTAAATCCCTCACAGTGCTATTGCTGGGTCATAGGGGAGTTCTAACGATAGTTTTTTGAGGAGCCTGCACACTGGTTTCCAGAGCGGCTGCACCAGTTTACATTGCCACCAACAGAGTAGGAGGGTGCCCATCTCTCTACACCCTCGCCAGCATCTATAGTCTTTTGATTTGTTCATTTTAGCGACTCTGACCAGTGTGAGGTGGTATCTCAGTGTGGTTTTGATTTGAATTTCCCTGATGATGAGTGACACTGAGCATCATTTCACGTGCCTGTTGGCCATCTGGATGTCCTCTTTGGAGAAGTGTCTATTCAGGTCTTCTGCCCATTTCTTCACTGGATCCTTCATTTTTCGTGTATGGAGTTTAGTGAGCTCCTTGTATATTTTGGATACCAGCCCTTTATCTGATATGCCATTTGCCACTCTCTTTTCCCATTCTGTTGGTTGCCTATTAGGTTTTTTTTTATTGTTTCCTTTGCCTTGCAGAAGCTTTTTATCTTGATGAGGTCCCAGTAGTTCATTTTTGTTCTTGATTCCCTGGCCTCTGGGGATGTGTCGAGGAAGAAATTGCTGCGATTGAGGTCTAGGAGGCTATTTCCTGCTTTTTCCTCAAGGGTTTTTATGGTTTCCTGTCTCACATTCAGATCCTTTATCCA
>PISW01012269.1:23565-33957 GCA_004023785.1 Mungos mungo | reverse complement strand
ATATATATATATATATATATATCTGTAGAGATATAGATATAGATAGGTAGATATACCTTCTTTATCCATTCATCCATCGATGGACATTTAGGCTCTTTCCATAGTTTGGCTATTGTCGATAGTGCTGCTATAAACATGGAGTTCATGTGCCCCTTCGAAACAGCATACCTATATTCCTTGAATGAGTACATAGTAGTGCAACTGCTGAGTCATAGGGTAGTTCTATTTTTAATTTTTTGAGGAACATCCATACTGTTTTCTAGAGTGTCTGCACCAATTTACATTCACACCAGGAGGGCAAAAGAGGTCTCTTTCTCCACATTCTCATCAATGTCTGTTGTTCCCTGAGTTATTAATGTTAGCCATTCTGGGGCACCTGGGTGGCTCAGTCAGTTGAGCATCCAGATTCGGCTCAGGTCATGTTCTCATGGTTCGTGGGTTCAAGCCCTTCATTGGGCTCTGTGCTGACTGATAGCTCAGAACCTGGAGCCTACTGCAGATTCTGTATCTACCCTCTCTCTGACCCTCCCCTGCTAACACTGTTTCTCTCGCTGTGTCTATTGAAAATTAAAAAAAAAATTTAAAAATTTAAAAAACGTTAGCCGTTCTGGATGGTGTGAGGTGTTAAACCATGTGGTTTTAATTTGTACCTCCCTGATAATAAGTGATGTTGAACATTTTTTAATGTATTGGCCATCTGGATGTCTCCTTTGGAGAAGTGTCTGTTCATGACTTTTGCCCATTTCTTCACTGGATTGTTTGGTTTTTTGGGGTGTTGATAAGTTCTTTAATGATTTTGGATACAAACCCCTTATATCATATGTCGTTTGCAAATGTCTTCTACCATTCCGTTGGTTTCCTTTTAGTTTTGCTGATTGTTTCCTTCACTGTGAAGAAGATTTTTATTTTGATGAGATCCCAACAGTTATTTGTTCCTTTTGTTTCCCTTGCCCTCGGGGACATGTTGAGTAAGAAGTTGCTACAGCCAAGGTCGAAGAAGTTTTTGCCTGCTTTCTCTTGTAGGAATTTGATGTCTTATATCCTGTCTTATGTTTAGGTCTGTCATAAACTCTTTCGAGTTTATTTTTGTGTATGGTGTAAGAAGTGGTCCAGGTTGATTTTTCTGCATGTGGTTGTACAGTTTTCCCAGCACCGCTTGCTGAAGAGACTGTCTTTATTCCACTAGATATTCTTTCCTGCTTTGTCAAAGATTCAGTGGCCATACTTTTGTGGGAACCATTTCTGAGTTTTCTATTCTGTTCCATTGATCTGAGTGTCTGGTTTTTTGCCAGTACCATACTCTCTTAATGATTACAGCTTTGTAATACAGCTTTAGGTCTGGAATTGTGATGCCTACAGCTTTGGTTTTCTTGTTCAAGATAGCTCTGGCTAGGGCCGCCTGCGTCTGAATGGTTTGTGCCTCCTGGTGGCAGCCTCGCTGTATGGTAGGGGCCTGAAAACTGGAGGCTGCGGCCTTTGGGCTGGGATGAACTGCACTCTCGGTGGAGTTTGGGGAGCGGAGCCAGAGCCATGGCCAGTACAGTGGTAGCCGTTGGACTGACCATTGCTGCTGCAGGATTTGCAGGTCGTTATGTTTTGCAAGCCATGAAACATATGGAGCCTCAATAAAACAAGTTTTTCAAAGTCTACCAAAATATGCCTTCAGTGGTGGCGATTACAAAGGTGAGTTTGAACCCAAAATGACAAAACAAGAAGCACCATTAATACTAGGCGTAAGCTCTACCGGCAATAAAGGAATAGTAAGAGATGTTTATCGACAAATTATGCTTTTAAATCACCCAGACACGGGAGGATCTCCTTATATAGCAGCCAAAGTCGGTGAAGCTAAAGATTTACTAGAAGGTCAAGCTAAAACATGAAGTAAATGTGTGAATTTTAAGTTGTTAGTTTATGTATATGAGTGCTAGCTCTTTAAAATAAAAGGCCTTGATGCTACAAATTTTTAAAAATGATTTAGCACAAGCTAAAACAAAGCTTTGATATAAGTTCTTTGAATTTGAGGGTTTTAAATCAGATGATAAATTATTTGGAGATTTAACACTCAGTAATTATGGATAAATACATACTATCTAAACAGAAAAAAAAAGATAGCATTGGCTATTCGTAGTCTTTTGTGGTTCCATCCAAATTATAGAATAGTTTGTTCTAGTTCTGTGAAGGATGCTGGTGTTATTTTGATGGGTATTACATTGAATATGGAGATTGCTGTGGGTAGTATTGACATTTTAACAATATTTGTTCTTCCTAACCAGGAGCATGGATAGTTTCCCCCTTTTTTTAGTGTGTCTTCTTCAATTTCATACATAAGCTTTCTATAGTTTTCAGTGTATAGATTTTGCACTTATTTGGTTAGATTTATTCCTAGGTATTTTATGGCTCTTGGTGCAATTGTAAATGGGATCAGTTCCTTGTTTTCTCCTTCTGTTGCTTCATTATTGGTGTATAGGAATGCAACTGATTCCTGTGCATTGATTTTATATCCTGTGACATTGCTATTTCATGGATCGGTTCTAGCAGTTTTTTGGTAGAATTTTTTCCATATAGATGATCATGTCATCTGTGAATAGTGAAAGTTTGACCTCCACCTGCCTGATTTGGATGCCTTTTATTTCTCTGTGTTGTCTGATTTCTGAGGCTAAGAATACCAATACAATGTTGAATAACAGGAGCGAGGGTGGACATCACTGTCTTGTTCCTGACAAGCTCTCGATTTTTCTGCATTGAGTAGGATATTAGCAGTGGGTCTTTCATATGTGGCTTTTATGATCTTGAGGTGGGATCCCTCTATCCCTAGTTTTTTGAGTGTATTTATCAAGAAAGGATGATGTATTTTGTCAAATGCTTTCTTTGCATCTATTGAGAGGATCATGTGGTTCTTGTCCTTTCTTTAATTGATGTGATGAATCACATTGATTGTTTTGAGGATATTGAACCAGCCCTGCATCCCAGGTATAAATCCCACTTGGTCCTGGTGAATAATTTTAAAATGTATTTTTGGCTCCAGTAGGCTAATATCTTGGTGAGGATTTTTGTATCCATGTTCAGCAGAGAAATTCGTCTATAGCGCTCATTTTTAGTGGAGTCTTTGTCTGGCTTTGGAATCAAGGCAATGCTGGCCTCATAGATAGAGTTTGGAAGTTTTCCTTCCATTTCTATTTTTTGGAACTGCTTTAGGAGAATAGGTGTTAATTTTTCTTTGAATGTTTGGTTGAATTCCCTTGGAAAGCCATCTGGCCCTGGGCTCGTTTTTTTGGGAGATATTTAATTACTAATCTGATTTCTTTAGTGAGAAATTGAGTAAATAAAATACTGAAGACAATTCCAATCTGGTCATTAACATTTGTCAAAGATGAGTAAAAGCTGGGGAGGATTAAGTCACTAAAGATAAAACTTTAATGCATGTAGTCACTAGAGATAAAAACCTTTATGCATGTTAGGGTAATGGCTCCATACTGTCAAATTTATGTTTATTTTCATCTTATTTTCAAAAAAGTATGAAGACTAGATTGTTTTTATGAAAACATTTTGGTACATCTTGGTATTAAATATTGAATATCATTTTGGATGCAAGTGGTACAGAAAACAAGCTATCCTAATGACCTAATTTTAACTAAAATGCCAGATTTTTAAAAGGCATTTTAAAAACTATTGCTTTGGAACACTTGGGTGGCTCAGTCAGTGAAGCAGTGGACTTTGGCTCAGGTCACGATCTCATGCTTTGTGAATTCGAGCCCTGCATGAGGCTCTGTGCTGATAGCTCAGAGCCTGGAGCCTGCTTCTGATTCTGTGTCTCCCTCTCTCTCTGTCCCATTCCCACTATCACTCTGTCTCTCTTTCCCTCTCAAAAATAAATAAATATTAAAGAAAAATTTTTTCAAAAAGTATTCTTGCATTGACAAAAACATTCAGGAAAACAAACAAAAAAGAAATAAAAGCATATAACTTGCAGACTTCTGCTGAAAATAGTATGTGTGTGTGTGTATGAGTGTGTGTGTGTGTGTGTGTGTGTGTGGTGTGCATATTTTTATAAAGTTAATTGACTTGGAATAATGTGGGAGATGGGGGGAGAAGACAAGGTGGATAATTCCTCAATAAAGGGAAATCAAAAAGAGGGCACGATCAAGTTTTGGAAAGTACTTGTATAGAACACCATTTCTGTATATGGCTTATGATGGAGGAGGTAGGAGCTGAGAAAGAAGGGAATGAGATTATAAGAGCAAAGAGTAGGAACCATTAGAATGATATGGTAGTTTTTAAATGTTAGTGTTATATAGTTTCTGAATGCTCAAAATATTTCATAAGTAGTAAAACGGAAAAGCATGCTACAAAAAGTATTCTAGGTAATTAGATAGTTATTTTACATTGTTATGTCTTTTTTTCTCTTCTCTTTATTTTTTTAAAATAGTTTATTGTCAAATTGGTTTCCATATAACACCCAGTGCTCTTTCCCACAAGTGCCCTCCTCCATCACCACCACATCTTTCCCCCCCTCCCCCTTCAACCATCAGTTCAGTTTCAGTATTCAATAGTCTCTCAGGTTTTGGGTCCTCTCTCTCCCCAAATCTCTTTCCCCCTTCCCCTCCCCATGGTCCTCCATTAGGTATCTCCTGTTCTCCTGTTAGATTTATGAGTGAAAACATATGATATCTGTCCTTCTCCGCCTGATTTATTTCACTTAGCATGACACCCTCGAGGTCCATTCACTTTGTTACAAATGGCCATACTTTATTCTCTCTCATTGCCATTTAATACTCCATTGTTGTGTGTATGTATGTATGTATACACACACACACACACACACACACACACACACACACACATATATGTATACCACATGCGGGGCTTGAACTCATGAACCGTGAGATCATGACCTGACCCAGAGTCAGACACTTAACCAAATGAGCCAGGGGCCCCTTACCTTGATTGTTAAAGAATGAAAAACGGATCTCGTTTGTCGAGAATGTTTGTGGTGCAATGTGACTGGTAGAAACATCTTCTTGATGTTGTGGGGACATATATCTGTTTTTTAATAAATTCACACCTAAAATAAAATGAAAAAGAATTTTACAAAGACATTATGAATATTTGCATTATACTACCTAGTCTCATGTATTGGTCTTTATCTTTGCATTTGTAATTTTTCTTTTCATATTTTTAAATACTTATTTACTTATTTTGAGAGAGAGAGACAGACAGACAGACAGAGGAAATAAAATAAAAAGTGGGGGAGTGCAGAGAGAGAGGGAGAGAGAGAATCCCAAGCAGACTTCTACACAGGGCTGGATCTCACGACCCTGATATCATGACCTGACCCAAAATCAAGAGTCAGACACTTAACTGAGTCAGCCACCCAGGGACCCCTTCTTTTTACATTTGAGTGGTTACTTGTCTATCATTCCAATTTCTACAAACTACTTTTTCTTTTTTCTCTCCCTTTTTTACTCCTGTATTCTTAGATAACATCTTTCTTAATTTTGACCTTTAAGCCAAACTCATTTTACCTTAAACATGAATATTCATTTCTATATTTGAGCTATCGTCTTGTTTTAACTCCTTTTCTCTTAGCAATTTCTTCCAAATTTTGTTTAGAACACTTAATTATAAATTCACGATTAGTAAATAAGTATAGGTTAATTAACTAAATCAATTTTGATCTTAAAGGATATGGTATTTTGAATTGAATAAATGTAGATGAGAGTACTTTATTGCCGCACCAAAGGTTATTATTTAAAAGTGATGAGGACCTCTAATGATAAGGAACTTTGAAGCAAATAGTAATAGAAAGTACCAAAACAAAAATCGTCTGAAAATTAAAGACATAGGAAAATGACTCCATACTTTATCAAATTTGCTAGAGTTAAATACAAAACTAATCTAACAGCTTGATTCAAACAACTTTATTTTTATAATGCCTTAGTCATAAGCTGTTTGAGTAAATAATTTTTGTTTGTGGGGCACCTGGGTGGCTCAGTGGGTTGAGCATCCAACTTCAGCTCAGGTCATGATCTCAGGTTGAAGAGTTTGAGCCCTACCCTGGGCTTGCTACTGTCAGTGAAGAGCCTGCTCTGCAGTCAAATGCTCTACCACTGAGCTATACCCCCATGAAGGGCCTGCTTCGGATCTTCTGTGTCCATTCCTCTCTTCCCCTCCCCGATTCATGTGCTTTCTTTCTCTCTCTCTCTCAAAAATAAAAATAAAACATTAAAAACTTATTTGTTTCCTTTTTAAATTTTATTTTAATTCCACTTAGTTTCCATACAATGTTATGTTAGTTTCAAATGTACAATATAGTGATTCAACAATTCCCTATATCACCCAGTGCTCATCACAACAAGTGCCCTCATTGATTCCCCATCATCTATTTCACCCATCCCCCACCTACTCGCCTGCTGGTAATCATCAGTTTGTTCGCTATTGTTAAGAGTCTATTTCTTGGTTTGTCTTTCTCTTTCTCTTTTTTCCCATTGCTCATTTGTTTTGTTTCTTAAATTCCACATATGAGTGGAATCATATGGTTTTTGTCTTTCTCTGACTTTTTTCGTTTAGCATTATACTCTCTAGCTCCATCCATCTCATAGCAAATGGAATCCAAGGTGGATTAAGGCCTTAAATGTGAGGCGTGAAACCATAAACATCTTAGAAGAGGGCTCAGGAAGTAATGTCTCTGACATTGGCTGAGGCAACATTTTTCTAGATATGCCTCCTGAGGCAAGGGAGAGCAAAATTAACTATTGCAACTATATCAAAATAAAAAGCTTCTGCACAGTGAAGAAAACAATCAACAAAATTAAAGGCAATATACTGAGTGGGAGAAGATATTTGATTACTTTTAACTACTTTTTTTAAAGAAATAACTGTGTGATATAATGAAATAAATAAACCATTCAAAAGCAAAGTTTCAGAACTCTTGCCTTAATCTTCAATTTCATCAAGAGCACATACTTTGGTGCTAGTAATTGAGATTCAACTATTTCCAAATGCTACATTTCAGCATCATTTGTGCAAAAGGTCATGATTAAAATATTTCCTGCACCAAAGAGAAATGTATCTAACAGTGCTACTCCTGATTAGAAGCAGTAGTATGATCTTTGAGTAGACAACTACTCTAATACAGATGGAAGTTCACATGCCAACTTAATTATATACAGGGAAATGGTAACCAATGATATAACTGTTATAATGCTCTTATACCACTCATCAACTAGCCTTTACTGATTTTTCCGGTTTAAAGCAATTTTCCTTGCCAAGCCAGCAATTTGTATTCTGAGTAGAATAGCAGTGAGGATAGTCTCAGGTCACTAGAGCACTGGGTATTATGGTTTACTTTCTAAATGAATGAGTTTTAAAATTAATAATATCTTGCTGATTTTCTACTAATATCAAACACTAGAGTTTAATTAATTATAACAGGGAATTTGTGAAGATTTTTACCCATATAATAATATATAGTTACTTTTGTCCATACTTAATAAAATCCCCAAAAAGACATAAGTCATAAATATTACACTTGAAAACTACTTGCTCTTACCAGGGTGACTTTTAAGTTGTGTCTTGATTTTATCAGTTACTTTTTCTCTTCCAACATTATATGGCAAGTGTCCTACATCAGTCTCTATAGAAAAAAAAAATCCCCAAACAATTTAAAAGGTAGGCATTAATATGTGGCTCTGTGTGTGTGTGTGTGTGTGTGTGTGAGTGTGTGTGTTGTATGAATGTAATTAGCATTTGTTATTATAGTAAAAGATAAAAACACATTGTCTGAGTCATACAATAAAACATTTCATAGAATTTGAAGGATGTGTAACAATTATAAGGTTTCATTATAATGAAATGCTTAGAGGCTTGATTAAGAAAACAAATAAGATGATGACAAAACTGATGCACAAACTGACACGCATAAAACCTTACCCAGGGCTTTTCCTACACAATGCTAGCTTTTTAAAAATTATTTTTAAATTTTTTTTTAGAGAGAGAGCATGTGAGAGGCGGAAAGGGGCAGAGGGTGGGGAGGAGGGAGAGAGAGGGAGAATCTTAAGTAGTTTCCATGCTAAGGCATAGCCCAGCACAGGGCTTGATCCCATGACCCTGCGTTCATGACCTGAGCTGAAATCAAATGTTAGATGCTGCACCGACTGAGCCACCAGGTGCCCCTACAATGTGATCTTTTTATAAAAACATAAATCATTTTGAGGAGTTTATGTTAATATGATAACTTCCAATTTTAGATGGCAAGGGCATTCATACTGTAGGAGTATACAATTGAGATGGAACGTGACATTTTTGTTCATAGTTCAAGACATAAACCATAGTCCCACATCATAAAAAGTTACTATGAGGCAGAAATTGTTTGCCTCTCTCAAGACTATTTTATGCCATTTTTAGGTTATATAATTTAAGTTAAGTAGGCATTAGTCATGTAGAAGGGTAAGATTAAAAAAGTGCATATCAGTTCCCCTTATGCATATTGTACTATAATCTTTGTAGCCCAAATATATATTCACTGCAACCTAAGAAGAGGAGGGAACCAAACTGAGTATCTTTACCAAAAAGAACCACAAACCATAAGATTGGATAGAACAACTTTCACTGCATTTTGTGAAAATAAAATGGCATCCAGCAATGCAAAATGAGGATATTAGTAGATACATCTGAGGCTTCTCTGGTTGTTTCTGTAATTTGCATGAATGGCACATATGAAATGGACCAAAGATTCTTTAAAAAGCAGGGAGGCATTAAGAACATTTCACAGTGGATAGGATTAAAATGTTGGAGGGGGCAAGGTATGTCCTAGAGAAATTTATGAGTTAGTAAGAATCACAGTTTTCCTCCTTCGTTACATCCTCTGTTTTAATGTTTTCTGAAAACTCTCCTTCCTGAAGTTCCTAGTGTAGACTACATACTTTCAATTGTTACTTTCATGACTCATATTTTATGTTTGGTAAAATCTTGGCATTTAGATTACATATTGTAGCAAATCTGGATACTGAGTTCCCCTCCCCATTTGAAGCTTGTTGTTTGCCTGATTATTTATTTAGAAATTATTGCTGATTTTCAGAATGATCTAGCTTCAAGAAAAGCAAACAGTTATTAGTGCTTAAGAAAAATTGATTCAGTATCTAATGGATAGTTTATACCTGTCAGAACACAGCATTTTATATTCTGTTAAGTGAAACTGCAATACAATCTAAGTTTATTTTGGGAGTGTTTGCTGTATAATTGGATTTAATGAAATGTTTAGAGGTGCAGTATGTATGACTTTGAGTAGATAATGAAAGAAAATGCAAAATGCTTATTGATTTATGATGTGGTTTCATCTTAGCTTGGGCAAAACATGCAGTATTTAATACATAGTAGCAGAATATTTACTATTGAAGCTTGAAAAGATGTGAGTTCTAGGTGTGCAATCTTTCATTTATGCATGTGAGAGGGTTATCGTTTTTTTAATATTTTTACATTGTAGTATTTGTTTTGCTTGTTGGTGGTGTTTGCTTATTTAATACATTCTGTCAAGGACAGAAATTACATGCGGGTTTTTTTTTTCCCCCTAGGGAGTGTGTCTTGGGTTTTTCCCTTATTATTTTCTTTACCTTTTTTTTTTTTTCCTCTTCTTTTTATGGTGGTGGGGGTGGTTATGTTTAAATGAAGTTGCTTTATAGCACCAAAGACTTAATCATCCATTTCCTATATAAAAGGTGCTACTTTTTTGCACGGATCTCAAGTATACTGTAGTATAGAGGTGGAATTTAAGGAAAGGTATTAAGCAGGCTGTGTTTTAGCTTGTGGGCAAGTAATAAATTGTATCATGTATCTTGAATGTATCATAGGTAAGCTGCTATATAACGATTGCCACTTCAGATAGCTGTGAAATTAGGTGATTAACTAGTTGGTACTTAAACTTCCAATTTCTGTATAAGTCTAATTACATGAAATAGAAATGGGGGTTTTGATTTTTTACTTTGCTTTTCTGTTTGGAGTGTCATTGTAACTACTGTATTGTAAATGATGGAAAATAATTGCATATGTTAAAAAAATAAATTGTGTTATATTAAAAAAAAGAAAAAGAAATCATGGCTGGACCTTTTTTTTTTTTTAACAATTTTCATCCAAGTTAGTTAGCATATAGTGGAACATTGATTTCTGGAGTAGATTCCTTAATGCCCCTTACCCACTTAGCCCATTCCCCCCTCCCACAACCCCACTAATAACACTCTATTTCTTCTCCATATTTAAGAGTCTCTTATGTTTTGTCCCTCTCTGTGTTTTAATACTTTTGTTTCCTTCCCCTTATGTTCATCAGTTTTGTATCTTAAAGTCCTCATATGAGTGAAGTCATATGATATTTGTCTTTCTCTGACTGACTAATTTTGCGTA
>PISW01012269.1:0-23465 GCA_004023785.1 Mungos mungo | reverse complement strand
AAACCTCCATATTGTTTTCTAGAGTGGCTGCACCAATTTACATTCCCACCAGGAGGGCAAAAGTGGTCTCTTTCTCCACATTCTCATCAATGTCTGTTGTTCCCTGAGTTATTAATGTTAGCCATTCTGGGGCACCTGGGTGGCTCAGTCGGTTTAGCGTCCAGCTTCGGTTCAGATCATGTTCTCGTGGTTTGTGGGTTCAAGCCCTGCATTGGGCTCTGTGCTGACTGATAGCTCAGAGCCGTGAGCCTGCTTCAGATTCTGTATCTTCCTCTCTCTCTGACCCTCCCCTGCCAACGCTGTGTGTGTCTCTCTCTGTCTCTCAAAATTAAAAAAAAAAATTTTTAATTTATAAAATGCTAGCCATTCTGATGGGTGTGAGGTGGTAACTCATTGTGGTTTTAATTTCTTTCTTCCTGATGATAAGTGATGTTGAACATTTTTTCATGTATTAGCCATCTGGATGTCTCTTGTGGAGAAGTGTCTATTCATGTCTTTTGCCCATTTCTTCACTGGATTGTTTGTTTTTTTTGGGTGTTGAGTTTGATAAGTTCTTTATAGATTTTGGATACAAACCCTTTATCTGATATGTCGTTTACGAATAAATTCTCCCCTTCCGTTGGTTGTCTTTTAGTTTTGCTGATTGTTTCCTTCACTCTGAAGAAGATTTTTATTTTGATAAGGTCCCAATAGTTAATTGTTCCTTTTGTTTCCCTTGCATCCAGAGACATGCTGAGTAAGAAATTGCTGCAGCCGAGGTCAAAGAAGTTTTTGCCTGCTTTCCCCTGTAGGAATTTGATGGCTTCCTGTCTTATGCTTAGGTCTGTCATAAACTCTTTTGAGTTTACTTTTGTGTATGGTGTAAGAAGTGGTCCAGGTTGATTTTTCTGCATGTTGTTGTACAGTTTTCCCAGCACCACTTGCTGAAGAGACTGTCTTTATTCCACTGGATATTCTTTCCTGCTTTGTCAAAGATTCTTTGGCCATACTTTCGTGGGGCTATTTCTGGGTTCTCTATTCTGTTCCTTTGATCTTAGTGTTTTTGTGCCAGTACCATACTCTCTTAATGATTACAGCTTTATAATACAGCTTTAGGTCTGGAATTGTGATGCCTACAACATTGGTTTTCTTGTTCAAGATAGCTTTGGCTATTCGTGGTCTTTTGTGGTTCCATACAAATTGTAAAATTGTTTGTTCTAGTTCTGTGAAGGATGCTGGTGTTATTATGATGGGTATTACATTGAATATGGAGATTGCTGTGGGTAGTATTGACATTTTAACAATATTTGTTCTTCCTAACCAGGAGCATGGAATAGTTTTCAATTTTTTGTGTGTGTCTTCCTCAATTTCATACATAAGCTTTCTATAGTTTTCAGTGTATAGATTTTGCACTTATTTGGTTAGATTTATTCCTAGGTATTTTATGGCTTTTGGTGCAAATGTAAATGGGATCAATTCCTTCTTTTCTCTTTCTGTTGCTTCATTGTTGGTGTATAGGAATGCAACTGATTCTGCATTGATTTTATATCCTGTGACACTGTTGAATTCATGGGTCGGTTCTAGCAGTTTTTTGGTAGAATTTTGTGGGTTTTCCATATAGAGTATCATGTCATCTGCGAAGAGTGAAAGTTTGACCTCCACCTGCCTGATTTGGATGCCTTTTATTTCTCTGTGTTGTCTGATTTCTGAGGCTAAGACTTCCAATACAATGTTGAATAACAGGAGCGAGGGTGGACATCACTGTCTTGTTCCTGACAAGCTCTCGATTTTTCTGCATTGAGGATGATATTAGCAGTGGGTCTTTCAAATATGGCTTGAGGTAGGATCCTTCTACCCCTAATTGTTTGAGGGTACTTATCAAGAAAGCATGCTGTATTTTGTCAAATGCATTCTTTGCATCTATTGAGAGGATCATGTGGTTCTTGTCCTTTCTTTAATTGATGTGATGAATCACATTGATTGTTTTGTGGATATTGAACCAGCCCTGCATCCCAGGTATAATTCCCACTTGGTCGTGGTGAATAAGTTTCTAAAAATATTTTTGGATCTAGTTGGCTAATATCTTGTTGAGAATTTTTGCATCCATGTTCACCAGAGAAATTGGTCTATAGCTCTCCTTTTTAGTGGGGTCTTTGTCTGGCTTTGGAATCAAGGTAAAGCTGGCTTCATAGAGTTTGGAAGTTTTCCTTCCACTTCTATTTTTAGGAACTTCTTTAAGAGAATAGGTGTTAATTTTTCTTTGAATGTTTGGCAGAATTCCCTTGGAAAGCCATCTGGCCTTGGACTCATTTTTTGAGAGATATTTGATTACTAATCGGATTTCTTTATTGATTATGGGTCTTTTCAAAGTTTCTGTTTCTTCTGTTTCAGTTTTGGTAGATTATGTTTCTTGAAATTTGTCCATTTCTTCCAGATTGTCCATTTTATTGTTTTAATTCTGCTGTGTTGGTTGTGATCTCTCCTCTTTCATTCTTGATTTATTTGGGTCCTTTCTTTTTTTCTTTTTGATCAAACTGGCTAGTGGTTTATCAATGTTGTTAACTCTTTCAAAGAACTGACTCTCGTTTTATTGATCTATTCTACTGTTTTTTTTTTTTTTGTTTGTTTTTGTTTTTGTTTTGATAGCATTGATTTCTGCTGTAATCCTTATTATATCTTGTCTTCTGCTGGTTTGGGGGTTTATTTGCTCTTATTTTCCCAGCTTTTTATGTTGTAGGGTTAGGTTGTGTATCTGAGACCTTTCTTCCTTCTTTAGGAAGCCCTGCATTGCTATATATTTTTCTCTTATGACAGCCTTTGGTGTGTCCCAGAGTTTTGGGCTCTGGTGTTATCATTTTCATGGCTTCCATGTACTTAAAAAAAATAGTTTATTGTCAAATTGGTTTCCATACAACACTCAGTGCTCTTCCCCCATAAGTGCCCCCCTCCTTCACCACCACCTCTTTTCTCCCCTCCTCTTTCCCCTTCAACCCTCAGTTCATTTTCAGCATTCAATAGTCTCTCAAGTTTTGCATCCCTTTCTCTCCCCAACTCTCTTTCCCTCTTCCCCTACCTCTGGTCCTCCATTAGGTTTCTCCTGTTTTCCTGTTAGACCCATGAGTGCAAACATATGGTTTCTGTCCTTCTCTGCCTGACTTATTTCACTTAGCATGACACCCTCAAGGTCCATCCACTTTCCTACAAATGGCCATATTTTATTCTTTCTCATTGCCATGTAGTACTCCATTGTGTATATATACCACATCTTCTTTATCCACTCATCAGGTGATGGACATTTAGGCTCTTTCCATGTTTTGGTTATTGTTGACATTGCTGCTATGAACATTGGTGTACATGTGCTCCTATGCATCAGCACTTCTGTATCTCTTGGGTAAATCACTAGCAGGGCTATTGCTGGGTCATAAGGGATTTCTATGAATAGTTTTTTTGAGGAACCTCCACACTGTTTTCCAGAGCAGCTGCACCAGTTTACATTCCCACCAACAGTGTAGGAGGGTGCCCATCTCTCCACACCCTTGCCAGCATCTATAGTCTCTTGATTTGTTCATTTTAGCTCCTCTGACAGGCGTGAGGTGGTATCTCAGTGTGGTTCTGATTTGTGTTTCCCTGATGATGAGTAATGTTGAGCATCCTTTCATGACACATCCCCATAGGCAAGGGAAATGAAAGCAAAACTGAACTCTTGGGACTTTATCAAGATAAAAACTTCTGCACTGCAAAGGAAACAATCAAGAAAACTAATAGGCAACTGATAGAATGGAAAAAGATAGTTGCAAATGACATATCAGATAAAGGGCTAGTATCTAAAATATACAAGGAACTCACCAAACTTCACACCCACAGAACAAATAACCCAGTGAAGAAATGGGCAGAACACTAGAACAGACACTTCTCCAAAGAGGACATCCATGTACTTTTTAATTTCCTCTTTAACTTCTTGGTTGTCTCACTCATCCTTTAGTAGGGTGTTCTTTATTCTTCACATATTTGTTACCTTTCCCAATTTTTTTTTCTTGTGGTTGATTTCAAGTGTCATAACTTTGTGCTCTGAAAATATGCATGGTATGATTTCAATCTTTTGTTGAGGGCTAATTCTTGTAGAGTTGGTGTTTTTCCCTTTGGAGCGTGCCCCTTTAGATTGCTTGCAGGGCTGGTCTAGTGGTCAGTAACTCTTTAATTTTTGTTTGTCTGGGACTCTTTTAATCTCTCCTTCTATTTTGATTGGCAGCCTTGCTGGATAAAGAATTTTTGGCTGCATATTTTTCCGGTTCATCACATTGAGTATATTCTGCCACTCCTTTCTGGCCTGCCAAGTTTTTGTGGATAGGTCTGCTGTAAACCCAATCTGTCTTCTCTTGTGGGTTAAGGACTTTTTTTCCTTGCCACTTTCATGATTCATTCCTTGCCTGAGTATTTTGTGAATTTGACTATAATATGCCTTGTTGATGGTTGGTTTTGTTGAATCTAGTGGAAGTCTTCTGTGCTTCCTGGATTTTGATGTCTGTGTCTTTCCCCAGTTAGGAAAGGTTTCTGCTATGATTTCTCACATAAAGATTCTACATCTTTTTCTCTCTCTTGATGTTCTGGGACCCTATGATTCTGAGGTTGTTCCTTTTTAGGGAGTCACTGATTTCTCTAATTCTTAAATCATGCTCTTTTGCCTTAGTCTTCCTCTTTCTTCTTCATTATTCTCCATAAGTTTGTCCTCTATATTGCTAATTCGCTGCTCTGCCTCATCCATCCTTGCCACTGTGGCATCCATTTGAGATTGCAGCTAAGTTATAGTATTTTTAAAGTTCATCTTGACTAGCTTCTACTTCTTTTATCTCCACAGAAAGGATTCTATTCTGTTTTCAACCCCTGTTAGTATTCTTATTATTGGGATTTTAATTTTGGTTCAGATATCTTGCTTGTATCTATGTTGATTAGGTCCATGTCTGTTGTTTTTTCCTTCTCCTTATTTTGGGGTGAATTCCTTCATTTCATCATTTTGAAGGAAGAAAGGGAATTGATAAGGAAAAAATAAAATTTAAAAATTAAAAACAACACACACACACACACACACACACACACACACACAAATAAATGATGCTAGAGCCTAGGTGTGTTTTGATCTGGGTGTTGAAAGGGGCTTGATAGGTTAGAGGAAAAGGTGGGGGGAACATTTAAAAATTTGACAAAATGAATATGAATACAATGAAATAGAATAAAATGAAATTGATGTAAACTAGAATTTGAAAATTTTATAAATGTAAAAAATATAGTAGAAAAAATTAAAAAAGTATTTTTAATAAAAACTGATATTAAAATTTTTTTTCTGTTTCTGTATTCAAGAAAAAGAAAACAAACGAAAAAAAACCCCAATTGAATAGATGGGCCAGTGAACAGACTGAAATACAATTGAAATTACATTGTTTTCCCCTAGAAGTCAAATTATACTCTGTAAACTAAAGGGCAGAGAGACTGGTGGTGTTCCTAAAGAGTGAGGTTGACCCAGTTGGGCAAGGCTTAGTGTAATGGCTTCTTTCTCCACTAGATGGTGCTGCTTAGCATACTGGGGTCAATTGTTGTGCTTGTAGGTGTGTATGTGCGTGCACTGGAGGGGTTAAAATGGCATCACCCAGCTACCCAATCTCTAGTATAGGAACTCTGTTCTCCCTGATCAGCAATCACTCACCCATCCTTTGTCTCCAGTTTCCTTCCATTCCTCACTTTTACACTGCCTGTGACCTAGCTGTCAGTTGCCAGGCAGCACCTCCTTCTTGAGTTTTATCTCAGATGCAGCTGTGTTTCCCAACCCTTCACTTCTGAGGGACTACAGTTTTGACCCATTCTGAGCTTCTGCAGGAGGGTCTCATCGAGCAATGTCCGGGTGCCCACAACACTTAGGAACATTTGCGGGACCATGCTGCTGTCAATGCCCAGAGACTGTTTACCCGATCATGTAGCAGAAGCATTTCAGGGATTATGGAAAATCACAACATACATCTAGCACCAGGCTTCACCCTTAATGATCTTGTTCCAACACCAGCAAATGTGGTTGTTCTCTGGGGTCTGCTGGGATCTTTTTGTGTGGGATGACCACACAGAATCTACCAAATGTCCTCAGCATGGGAACTGCCTCTCCCTCTGTAGTCCATAAAAACCCCTGCACTTCACTCTGTTCCTAGGGATTTCCCCTTCCCACCAGAGCACCGCCACATATCAAGCTGCAGACTTTCAGACTCTGCACTCCTCCTGTTAATAACGTCTAAATGGAATTTAAACCCACTCAATTCTCCTTTCTCCATTTTTTGTTCAGTCTCTGTGGCTATTTCCACTTTCCCACTTTCTCTCCAGTTGCTTTGTGTGTGTGGTGGGTGGGTGGGTTCTTTTCCCTTACTCTTCCCCAATCTCTGTCCTCTCTCTGCAAATGAAAACAGCCCCCTGCCCTTTGCAGTTTCTTTCCCCCACCAGTTCACCCCTCTGTGCCAGGTACCTACTGAGTTCTGTGGTTCAGGTTGTGCAGATTGTTGTGTTAATCCTCAAATCAGTTTTCTATGTGTGCAGGATGGTTCAGTGTTGATCTGGTTGTATTTCTTGGACATTAGACACAAGAAAAGCTTCCATGCTGTTCTGCCATCTTGGCTTCTCCCCTGGACCACTTTTTATTCCCTTCAGTGTGAAACTTCTAATGTTGCTTCTCTTAGGGCATAGACTTGACCATGCTACAGTCAGGATGATAGTTGTTTGTTTTTGTTTTTTTTTAGAAAAGATCTCTTTGACTATTTTTTATTTTTTTTCTTGACTACTTCTTTCTCTTGTTTCTCTCTTAAGTTCTCTGCCTCCGTTGGTATCACACAGGGATCAATAAGAAATATGTGAAACGCTGTTCAACCAGGACAAAAGGCAGTAGTATGAACTGTGAACTATGTAACAAAACTAAAGATTTTACTTTACCTGAGATATTACAAATTTGCTTGATAGTTCAAACATAATAGGGGAATTAGTAACCCAGTGAAATAACTATCTGGTAAACTCCTCTTGCTATTGATTTCATAAGCTAGAATTTCTGCTTTTGTAAATACAAAGAAACAGTCCTTTGTAACCAGAAAAAAAGAAAGTGAATAGTACAATACTTGAAATGTTTCCGTCAAGCATATTCCAAACTCAACTTTGTATCATATTTTATGGATAATATTTTAGTAGATGAGTTCTAAAATATGTAATATGTGGCTAGTTGTCCATTTATAGTAACTGCTATAATTCCACTAATTATAGGAGAGACTTTACAAACACATTTTATCATGTGTTTATCATCTCTCAAAAAAAAAATAAAAAATAAACAAAAACAAGCACAAAGATTCAACAGTCTTCAAAGATCCAAATTTAAACTCCAAAGGAAATAAATAAACTTTAAATAGACTTGAAATACTTTTGTTCTTACCAGGAGGACTCTTTGACTCTGTCTTGATTTCTCTCTTTATTATGCCTCTTCCAATAGGACCTAGGAGGTGTTCTCTATCAGTGCCTATAGAAATAAAGAGTTCCAAAACACACTGTAAGATCAATGTTAACACATGTGTTTGTGTGTCTAGTGCTCTTCTAATTAGCATTTCTTACTATAGGAGGAGAATTATAGTGAAATGTCTGGGTTGCAGAAACATAATACCTTAGAATCCAAAGAGCTAGTAGTGATCATGTAAGCCCCATCATACTGAAGCATAGAAACGCTTGGTGATGAGAAAGATGGCATATCTGGATAATGACAAAATTGATGCTCAAACTGAGGCTTCATCTGGGGCTTTTCCCAGAAAATATAAATAAAATCTTTTGCAAGTTTAAATCACCCGAAAATATTTAAGTTAATAATATAATCTTCATGTACATATTAAAAACATATTTATCTAGTGAGACAGGACATAACATTTTCCCCACCAGGTCAGCTTACAAAATATGGTCATTGGAGTGACAGACATTATTGAGGCAGAAGTGCTTTGATTCATCTAGGAATACTTTAATGCTCTCCCTTTTTATTAGGTTATGCCACTTTATATCAAGTAGGCATTAGTGATGGAAAAGAATAAAAACTAACATGGAATGAGTTAAAGTATTCTCTCAAGGTCTTCTTAGCATGTAGACATTTTAGCTGGGGAGGAGGAAATAGGTAATTTGCAATAATGTTAGCATTGACATTGCATTCCTTTCCATTTGAGTCTTCATACGATTTTGGGGTTTTTTTTTCCTGGTTGTAGAAACTGTTATGTAGGTCTAATGACAGAAAAAAATTTAAAAAAACCTTATTTAAAATAATTTCACAGTGCAAAATAAATAACTAAATTTGGCAACTTTAGGTTACCAATGGCCAAATTTTGGGGGTGAAAATTGGTTCTAATACAGCATATAACTGAAGTTGGAAACATTGATGATCCATATATAGATTGAAAGTCTTACTTTGGAGACATGACTGAGCCCATGAATTTTAAAATTTTCAATATCACCATGACAGCAAAATATATACTGCTACTGTAACTTAAACAGAGGCAGAGACCAGATGGGGCATTATGACTAAAACCAAAGACAGGGATGCCTGGGTGGCTCAGTTGGTTAAGCATCGGACTTCTGAATTCAGCCCAGGTCATGATCTCACAATTCATGGGATTGAGCCCCATGTTGAACTCTGTACTGACAGTGTGAAGACTGCTTGGGATTCTCTCTCTCCCTCTCTTTTTCACTCTCCCTCACTCATGCTCGCTCGCTCTCCCTCTCTCTTTCTCTCTCTCAAAAAAAAAATAAAAAATAAACAAAAACAAAGACAACCTAGATTGGGCAGAACAGCTTTACAATAATTAAGTAATGATATTTGTGAAAGTAATATGGGCTATAGCATGACATGACTGAACATTAGCAGACCTATTTTAGTCCTCCAGTTTTTCTCCAACAGATGTAATTAGAAGAACTGATTCACATGAATTGATTCAAAGGATTGGAGCATAAATATTTACAATTGTTATACCTTCTTGTTGGTTAGACCTCTTTATTTATGATATAGTGCCTTCTTCATCTCTTGCTACAGTCCTTGGTTTAAAATCTAGTTTGCTTGAGAAAAGTATGGCTACCCTGGCATTCTTATGACATCCACTAGTATGATAAATTGTTCTTTACCCTCTCACTTTTTTTTAATGTTTATTTTACTTTTGTGAGAGACAGAGACAGACCATGAGCAGGGGGGGCGGGGGGCGGGGGCAGAGAGATAAAGAGACACAGAATCAGAAGAAGTAGGCTCCAGACTCTGAGCTGAGCACATAGCCCAATGCAGGGCTCAAACTCACGAACTGTGAGATCATGACCTGAGTTGAAGTCGGACACTCAGCTGACTGAGCCACCCAGGCTCACTTTTAGTATGCAGGTGTCTTCAGGTCTAAAATGAATCTCTTGTAGGCATCATATAGATGGGTGTTACTTCTAAAGAAAATACCCTATATCTTTTGATTGGAGCATTTATTCCATTTACAATCAAAGTCATTTAAAACAATTTAATGTTTATTTTTGAGAGAGAGAAACAGAGAGATAGAGCATGAGCAGGGGAGGGGCCGAGAGAGAGGGAGACACAGAATCTGAGCTGTCAGCATGGAGCCTGACATGGGGCTCAAACTCATGAACCACAAGATCATGACCTGAGCCAAAGTCAGATGCTTAACCAACGGAGCTACTCAGAAGTCCCCAGACTGATTATTGATATGAATTTAGTGCCATTGTATTACTCTAACACATTGTTTCTGGAGATTTTCTCTGTTATTTTCTAGTCTTTGTTGCTTTTCCTTTTTCTTTCCCACTCTAAGTGTCCCTGTCATATACCTTGCAGGGGCTGGTTCATTTCTGTTTGTCTGGGAAATGCCTCATCTCTGCTTCTATTCAGGATGGTAGCCTTTTTGGATAGTGTATTCTTGCTGCAGATTTTTCCAAGACAGCATGTTGAATATATCATGTCACTCCCTTCCGGCCTGCCCAAGTTTCTGTGGAGAGTGTTGCTGCTAACCTTATTTTCTCTCCTTGTAAATAGGAATTCCTTTGTTCTGCTGCTTTTAGAATTTTTTAAAAATGTTTATTCATTTTTTCAGAGAGAGAGAGACAAAGCAAAGGTTGGGAGAGGCAGAGAGAGAGGGAGACCCAAAATAGGAAACAGGCTTCAGGCTCTGAGCTGTCAGCACAGAACCTGATGCAGGGCTCAAATTCATGGACTGTGAGATCATGACCTGAGCCAAAGTTAGTTGCTTAACTGACTGAGCCACCCAGGTGCCCCTACGAATTTTTTCCTTATCTCTACTTTTTGCGCCTTTAGCTATGATACGTTTTGTTGTTTGCCTGATTTTGTTGATTTTTATGGGAGTTCTCTGTGCCTCCTCAATTTGGATACCTGTTTCTTTCCTCAGATTGAGGATGTTTTCAGCTGTAATTTCCTCAAATAAACCTTCTGCTCCCCCCCCCTTTCCCTCTCTTTTACTTCTGGGGCTTCTATGATATCAATATTATTATGATTTATGGAGTCACTGAGTTTACAAAGTCTACATTTGTGATCCAATATTTTTCTTCTCTTCTTTTCAGCTCCACCCCCATCACCACCACAATTCTATCTTCTATCTCACGTATTCATTCCTTAACTTCTTTCATCCTTATGGTCATTATGTCCAATCAGTTTTGAATTAGTTATTTCACTTTTATTTTGGCTTGACTAGTTTTTAGGACTTTCATCTCTACATTAAGGGACTCCCTGATGTCTTCTATGCTATTTTCAAGCCCAGCTAGAACCCTTATGCTTGTTGTTTTAAATTCTGCATTAGCATATTACATATATCTCTTTCCATTAGATCTTTCTTGTTCTGACCTTTTCTTGTTCTTTCTTTTGGGATTAATTCTTCCATCTTGGCATTTTGTCTAGGTATTAGTCTTCTTATGTGTGTTTAACCATGAAAGCCTGTTGTGTTTCTTGTTCCTGAGAGTAATGGCTTTATTATGAAGAGGTCTTATAGTGTCCTGGGAATGATGCTTCAGGAAGTGTTTCTGGTGTATGCTGCATGCACTGTGCTGTTGTTTTGGCTGCTCTTTCTCCCAGATCAGTCTTCTATAGACTTTCTCCTTACCTGCAGCGTGAAGTGTGTGGACCTTGGTCAAAGTATGGTAAATTTTATTTTATTTATTTATATGGGAAGGAGGAAGAGCAGAGAGGGAGAGAGAGAATCCAAAGTAGGTTCTGCTGAGTTAGCACAGAGCCCAATGCAAGACTCAGACCCACAAACCATGGGATCATAACCTCAGCTGAAATCAAGAGACAGATGCTTAACCCGACTGAGCCACCCAGACACGCTGAGTGTGACAATTTTAACTAAGTGTGCTTTGGTCTGTTTGTTAAAAAAAGACGTGATGCTATTTGTGCTAGTGCTGAAGCTTTACAGCATTCTATGGACAGTAAATGTTGTGCCTTTGTGTGTGTGGGGGGTGGATTTGGGCTGGTCTTCTGTGTGGAGGAGCCTACTGCTCTATTTCTCAGGCACACTGACTAGTAAAACAGCACTTGCAAAGCGCAGAAAGTAGGGCTTTGTTGAGAGGTTTACCCCACCACGGTTGGTGCTGTGTTGCTTACTGAAGTTTGTATGAGGAAGCGCAAGAGAGAGAAATGGCAACAGATCCCTCCCTCATCCCTGAGGAGGCCCATTCAGGCCTCCTACTGTCTGGGAAGCCCTCACAGAAGAGCAAACAATCTCCTCTAGGGTGTCCTAGGTGTCCCCCAGACCTCTCTGCCTTGTCCTTGTTTGTGTACAGGTTGTCTGTTCACCCATCAATTCAATGTATCTGTGTTTTATCCCAGGCAGGCCAGCTGAGTTTTAAAACTCCAAGGTCCGGGGATGTGCTGAGGCACAGACCTGTGCTCATCCTCTGGGGGAGAGTCTCACTGTCCTAGGGCTGGTGCAGGTTTGTTCCAGAAGGGCAGCCACAACAAAGCCTGGAGTTTTGTGTAAAGCACAATAAAGAGCTTGTGTGCATCCAGGTTAGCTGCTCTCAGTAGGTGTCTCTGTGCTTATCCTGAGAAGCTGGGGAGCGTAATGGCACCTGGCTGGCTCCTGTGTCCCCAGAGAGGTAATGCCACTTCTCCTAGAGCTCCAAGAAAGGGGAGACATCTCGAATAGTGCCTCCTAGGCGATCCTCAGGTCTTTCTGAACACTACTGGGCTAGCTGCCTTCCTTCTCCACAGGAGCACTGCAATGCCCACTGGGCTCCACCCAGACCATGTTGAGGACCTCTAAAACCCCAGTCTGTGAGCTCAGCTAGCTGTAAAAACTCACAATAAGTAGCTCTTTCTGTTTTCCCAGTCGATAGATTTGAGGAATTATTTTCCTTCTGTAATCTCTTACGTGCCTCTCTCCCTCTCTCTCTCTGTCTCTCTCTCTCTCACCTCTCTCTCTCTCTCTCTCTCTCTCTCTCTCTCTCTCTCTCTCTCTCTCTCTCTCTCTCACCTCTCTCTGTGATCAGGGTCCCCTTCTCTCCTCAGCCTCTGCAATCATTTTTCACCCAAATCACATCTCGAAACCTCCTATCTTCCAGAATGAGGACTCTTCTCTCCCTCTGGTTGTGCAGTTTATTCTGTCAGTCTTCAGACTGACTTATTGGGTGTGCAGAATGATTTGATATTTCTTTAGCTGTGTTTGAGGAACGAGAATCCTAGGGTCTTCCTAATACTCCCCCCAATTATGTAGTGTCTTATTTTTGGTTCCTGTTTTAAAATCTATTCTGTCTGATGTAAGTATTGCTATCTAGGCTTTCTTTTCACTTCCATCCCTTCACTTTCAATCTGTATATGTCTTTAAGTCTGATTGAATCTCCTGGAGGCAGCATAGCAATGGGTCTTGCTTTCCTATTCATTCAGTTACCCTGTGTCTTGACTGAAGCATTTAGTCAATTTGCTTTCAGAGTAATTCTTAGTTTTTAAATGGTTATTTATTTTAGGAAGAGAAAGAGAGTCAGAGCACAAGCAGAGGAAGAGCAGAGAGACAGGGAGACACAAAATGTGAGGCAGTCTCCAGACTCCAAGCTGTGTGCACAGAGCCTGATGCAGGGCTCGAACTCACAAACTGTGAGATCATGACCTGAGCCAAAGTTGGATGCTTAACCAATTGACCCACCCAGGCACCCTATTTTCAGAGTAATTATTGATAGGTATGTACTTATTGCCATTTTGTAACTTGTTTTATGTTTGTTTTTGTAGTTCTCTGTTTTTCTCTTCTTTTGCTCTCTTCCTTCATGGTTTGATGGCTTTCTTACTGATATGCTGGCATTTCTAATCCTTATTGTTTGTGTATTTATTACATGTTTTTGGTTTATGGTTATTCTTCAGTTCATACATTAAATCTTATGCCTCTATATTAAGTCAATTGTTGCTTAAGTTTGAAGGCATTCTACAATCCCATTTTTCTCCCTCCACCATGTTTTATGTATATGATGTCATAATTTACAACCTTTATTTTTGGGAATCCTAGGCTGATTTTTATAGATATAATTGATTTTATTGCTTCTGTGTTTTAATTTCTGTACTGGTTTTATAAGTGATTAATCTCCTACTTTTACTGCTCTCCTAATGATTTTACTCTTTATAAATTATGGCTTTTCCTTTCTAGTCAAAGAATTCCCTTAACATTTCTAATAAGGCTGGTTTAGTGATGACGACTCCTTTAACTATAATTTGGGAAACTCTTTACCTCTCTCTTCTGAATGATATCTTTGGTAGATAGAGTATCCTTGTTTGGAAATGTTTACATTTCAGCCCTTTGAATATATCGTGGTACACCCTTCTAGTTTCTGATGAAGAAAATTAGCTGACAGATTTGTGGAATTTCTTTTGCGTGTAAATATTTCCTCTGGCTGCTCCTCAAATTCTCTATCAATATATTGGTCAGTTTAATTGTCATGTGTCTTGGTATGGATCTCCTTGGCTTGATTTTTTGTAGGCTTTCTGTACCTCCTTGAACTGGACTTCTGTTTCCTTCTCCAGATAAGGGAACATTATTGCTATTGTTCATTTAAATAAATTTTCTGCCCTCTTTCTTCTCTTTTTATCTTCTAGGATCCCGATGATGCAAATTTTATTACAGTTGGTGGTATTGCTGAATTCCTTTAGTCTATTCTCATTTTTAATGTTTTTTTTTCTTTTTGCTGTTCAGCTTGGTTTCTTCCCATTATTCTGTCTTCCACCTCACTGATCTGTTCTCTGCTTACTCTAGTCTATTTATTCCTTCTAGTGCATTTTTCACTTCAGTTATTTTGTTCTTTAACTGACTTGTTCTTTTTAATATTTTCTATCTCTTTGTTCAAGTTCTCCTTGAGATCCTTCTCAACTCATTTCTCAATTCCAGTGTTTTATAACTATTACTTTGAATCCTTTATCAGCCATACTGTTTATATGTTTCACTGTGATTTTGTTCTGTTCTTTCATTTGGGACACATTCCTAAGTCTCCTCTCTCTGTGTTTTTTTTTTTTTAACGCATATTTATTATTGAGAGACAGAAAAAGACAGAACATGAGCATGGGAGAGGCAGAGAGAAGGGGAGATACAGAACCCGAAGCAGGCTCCAGGCTCCAAGCTGTCAGCACAGAGTCTGATGTGGGGCTTGAACCCACAAACTGCAAGATCATGACCTGAGCCGAAGTTGGTCGCCCAACTGTCTGAACCACCGAGACGCCCCTGTGTTTCTTTCTACATATTAGGAAAATCGGCTACATATTCAGGTCTTGAATTTTGTGCCTTATGAAGAAGTTTCATATTCTGTTTGCCAGAATGAGGAACTTCAATGGTGTTTCCTGTGTGTACCCTATTGTTCCGATTTAGCTGTCATTGTCTTCAGTTCAGTTGGCTACAATGGCCCCCCTTTCCTCTGTTGGGCAGGGTTTGGTCATTGTGCTCTTATGGGACCTGTCTGGGGGCCACCATGGACTTGGAATTGTGTCAGACCAGATGTTTCCTCTCAGCACTTTGCTTGGCTGCAGTCACATTAAACTGCAGGGCTATCTCCCTGCATTGTCCCCATGTAGTCAGACCAGAGGTCTGTCCCCAGTCAGTCTTTTGGGGTTGTAGTGACCCTGAAGTACAGGACCATCTTGCTGTGCTGTCCCCTGTGAAGATTTGGTTGGTGGACAGGCTCAGTAGACAGATCAGATGTCTGCCTCTTGCCCACTGCTGGGCAGTAGTGCTGATATATGTGGTTTTCTTCCCTTCTCCCCAGGGCAAGAGTCACTGTCGGGGCTGCTTGCAGAATAAGACTGATCAGACACCACTTTGGAGGGACTTCTCCTTCGTGGGACTATCTGCAGGAGAATGCAGGAGAGGGTGCACAGTATTTGAAACTTACATGGAGGGTGTTTGCTCTGATTCCTGTGGGTCTCCACGTATGTAGCTTGGTAGTGGAAAGAAAATGGGTCTTGCCACCTCTTTTCTTCTTGGAGTAGTCTCCAAAAGGTCATGCCTTTACTGTGCATGTTATGAGATTAGTAAAAGAATCTCTTTCCTATATACTGCTGCCATTTTCTACACTGCTGCTTTTAGGTTGTATCTCAATGGGATTGTTGACTGTGATGCTTTTTAAGGGCAGGGACTCAGTTTTCTATTACTCTCCATCTCTGTCAGAGTTAAGTCTGCTCATTTTTGAACTATCCAGATTTGAGCCCTACTGCTTGTAACAACTCATGAAATTAAGCCCCACTGATTGTGAAAATCGAATGTTACTAGGACTTGCTTACCAGGGCAGGTCCTATGTGAATGGAATGTCTGGTGTGGACTTTGTCCTCTCTCTCCTCCATGATTTTGGTATTTTTCCTATTTATAGTCTCACAGGATGTTTGGTTCAGACCAGGTCTCTGCACCTCTTACCATTATCAGTGTAGCCTCATCCCTGTCTGTTCTGCCAGGTTTCGGGTCATTTTCTGGGTTACCTGCACTGACGTGGCTGTTATCTAGGTGTGTCTATGGGAAGAGATGAGTTTAGTATACTGCACCAACATTTTCCTGTCTTCCCAATTGTCATTGTTTTTTAAAAGATAATTTATATATCTTTTTTATAATCTCTATTTAATAATATATTGTCATACAGTTTCCTTTCCTTTCTTTTCCTTGGATTCTTTAATTCTTTAAAAAAATTCTAATGTTTATTTATTGAGAGAGAGGGAGAGAGACAGAAAGTGAGCATGATTAGGAGAGGCACACAAAGGGAGAGAATCCCAAGCATGCTCCATGCTGTCCGCACAGAGCCTGATGCAGGGATTGATTACACAAACTATGAGACCATGACCAGAGCTGAAATCAAGAGTCAGATGTTTAACCAACAGAGTCACCCAGGTGTACTCTTTAATTCTTTAAAAAAATTTTTTTAATGTTTATTTATTTTTGAGAAAGAGATACACAGAATGTGAGTGGGGGACGGTCAGAGAGAGAGGTGGACTTAGAATCTGAAGCAGGCTCCAGGCTCTGAACTGTCAGCACAGAGCCTGACATGGGGCATGAACCCACAAACTGTGAAATCATGACCAGAGCTCAAGTCAGCCGCTTAATCGACTCAGGAACCCAAGTGCCCCTCTTTAATTCTGTTAAAATATTTATAACAGTTTTATAGTATCCTACGTTTAAGATAATCACAATAAAAATTTTATGGTCTGTTTTCTTCCTGTGTGTATTTCATGGTTAACTTTTCTTTGCATGTTTTATATTTTCTTTTTGGTAAACCTGGATGTTTTAGACAAATTGTAGCAAACCGGATACTTGGAGGTCCCCTTGGAGACCTGTTCTTATTGTTTGCCTCATTATTTATAAATCATGTTGGACTATTTTTATTGTACTGATGTCTCCTTCCCTGAAATGTGAGTTTCTAATGTTGCTTCTCTGAGGGCGTGGACTTGGGCATACACACAATCACCTTTGGATGACAGTTACTTAAAAGGGGTCCCTTTCACCATTTCTTTCTCTTGTTTCTCAGATGAGTTCCTTCCTTGTTGGTATTATACAAGGATTGATAAGAAGTGTGTAAAACACTGTTCTACTAGGACAAGAGACAGTATTATAAGCTATAAACTCATAACAAAGGTTTATTTCACCCGATATATTATAAACTTGCTTGAATATTTGAACATATAGAGTGAATTAATGACCAATGAAATAACTATCTGCTAAATTCCTCTTATCAATTTCATAAGCAGAATTTCTGCTTTTGTTAATACAAAGAAACAGTCCTTTGTAACCAGAAAAAAATGAAAGTGAATAGAACAACACTTGAAATGTTTCCATCAAGCATATTCCAAGCTCAACTTTGTATTATATTTTATGGATAATATTTTAGTGGATGCGTTCAAAAATCTATAACATGTGGCTAATTGTTCATTTATAGTAACTGCTATAATTTCACTAATTATAGGAGTGATTTCACAAAGACATTTTATCATGTACTCATAGCACATAGATTCAATAGTCTTCAAAGATCAAAATTTAAACTCCAAAGGAAATAAATAAACTTTAAAAATAGACTTGAAATACTTTTGTTCTTACCAGGAGGACTCTTTGACTCTGTCTTGATTTCTGTCTTTCTTATATCTCTTCCAATAGTATCTACGAGGTGTTCTCTATCAGTGCCTATAGAAATAAAGAGTTCCAAAACACTTTGTAATGTAAATGTTAACACATGTGTTTGTGTGTCTAGTGCTCTTCTAATTAGCATTTCTTATTATAGGAGGAGAATTATAGTGAAATGTCTGGGTTGCAGAAACATAATACCTTAGAATCCAAAGAGCTAGTAGTGATCATGTAAGCCCCATCATACTGAAGCATAGAAACGCTTAGTGATTGATTGACAAAAATGGCATATCTGGATAATGACAAAATTGATGCTCAAACTGAGGCTTCATCTAGGGCTTTTTCCAGAAAATATAAATAAAATCTTTTGCAAGTTTAAACCACCCGAGACATTTAATAATACGATTTAATTCATATGATTTTTGGGTTTTTTTCCTGGTTGTTGAAACTATTATGTAGGTCTAATGACAGAAAAAATAAAAAAAATTATTTAAAATAATTTCATACTGCAAAATAAATAACTAAATTTGGCAACTTTAGGTTACCAATGGGCAAAATTTTGTGGGTGAAAATTGGTTCTAATACAGCATATAACTGAAGTTGGAAACATTGATGATCCATATATAGATTGAAAGTCTTACTTTGGAGACATGACTGAGCTCATGAATTTTAAAATTTTCAATATCACCATGACAGCAAAATATATACTGCTACTGTAACTTAAACAGAGGCAGAGACCAGATGGGGCATTATGACTAAAACCAAAGACAGGGATGCCTGGGTGGCTCAGTTGGTTAAGCATCGGACTTCTGAATTCAGCCCAGGTCATGATCTCACAATTCATGGGATTGAGCCCCATGTTGAACTCTGTACTGACAGTGTGAAGACTTCTTGGGATTCTCTCTCTCCCTCTGTTTTTCATCCTCCCCTACTCTCCCTCTCTCTCTCTCTCTTTCTCTCTCTCTCTCTCAAAATAAAAAAAATAAACAAAAACAAAGACAACCTAGATTGGGCAGAACAGCTTTTCAATAATTAAGTAATGATATTTGTGAAAGTAATATGGGCTATAGCATCACATGACTGAACATTAGCAGACCTTTTTTAGCGCTCCAGTTTTTCTCCAACAGATGTAATTAGAAGAACTGATTCACATGAATTGATTATTATATAAGCAGGGAGGCAATGAGAAATGCCCTGGAGTGCATATTGGGTTAAACACTAGGAGCATAAAAAGTATGTGGTGGATACATTTATAATATATTTAGAGTCATAATTTTCCTCCTTCACAATATTATCCCATTGCTTTAAGTCTCCAAAAAATATTCTATGTTGCTTGGAATTCTCTGAGTTATTTTTTAAAAATATAACATTATACATATGTATATACAATTTGCCAATTTTAAAATTTAATCAATAGTTATTAATATATTCATATATACATATATCATATTTGGATACCACCAAAGCCAATTTTACAGCCTACTTAATAACTCTTCTAATTAAATTTCAGGGAGATATAGAAAGGCGATTCATATAGTTTTATTCCTTTCCCTATGTTTGTGCTATCGTATTACATGTTATACAGATAAACATTAAAGATATTTTCAAAACTGTTATATAATAATTTATGACATTTCATAACTTTTAAAAAACCTGAGGGGAACCTGGGAGACTCAGTCTGTTGATCATTTGACCCTTGATTTTGGTTCAGGTCTTGACTGAGCTCTGCAGTGTCAGTGCAGAGCCTGCTTGGGATTTTCTCCCTCTTTCTGCCCCACCCTCACTCACATGAGCACATGCTCATTCTCTCTCTCTCTCTCTCTCTCTCTCTCTCTCTCTCTCTCTCTCTCTCTTTCTCAAAAGCAATAAATATTTGGGAAAACATAAAGAAAAGCAATTATATATTTATACTGATGTATTAACTTCCTTATTTACAACCTGGTTCTTTTCATTGATTTATGAACATTCAAGTTAGCATCCACTGCTATTTTCTTAACTCCCATTCATCCTCATTCTTACTATTGCCTTTGTACTGCTCTTGTGAAATATGTCTATATGTTAGTGGCCCAACAATGCATTTCATACCTCTTGTTTTATACAAGTGCCTTTTAAGTTAAGAGAAGAGACCAATATTCATTTATGTAGCAATTCTAGAAATACTGTAAGCCACGCCTTTTGTTTGTTCTATTTTTTTAGTTACTTTTTGTAGATTCAACTTACTATGTAAGATCACTTTTAGCAGCAAGACGATTCTTTAGTATTTCTTATAAAGTGAATCTGCCAGCAGTAATTTCTCTCAATTTTTATTTATTTGGGAATCTGTTTCACTTTCAATTTTTTTACATCTTTTATTTTGAGAGACAGAGAACGAGCGAGCAGTGGAGGGTCAGAGAGAGAGGGAGACACAGAATCTGAAGCAGGCTCCAGGCCCCAAGCTGTCAGTATAGAGCCTGGCATGGGACTCAAACCCACAGACTGTGAGATCATGACCTGAGTCGAAGTCGGACACCCAACCAACTTAGCCACCCAAGCGCCCTTCACTTTCAATTTTGAAAGACAGTTTGCCCAATATGAAATTCCTGTTTGACAAATTTTTCTTTCTGTATTTTAATATTCCATCATACTACCTTCTGGCTTCCATAGTTTCTGATACTATGTCAGCTGTTGATCTTACTGGGAAGGGTTCTCTTTTACATTATCAGTTGATTTTCTCTTGCTTCTTTCAAGATTTTCTCTTTCTCTTTAAACATTTTTACTGCGATAGGTCTAATTGTAGATTTTTTGGGTATTTATTCTCAGATTTCATTGAGCTTTGATGAAGATTAAATTTTTTTGAATAGTTTTCAAAGTTTTCAGCCATCTTCTTCAAAAATTTTTACTGCTCCATTCCCTCTCTTCTCCCCATTAGTATTCCCATTACTCTGAGTTTACAGTTTCTTTCTTCAGACCAACCAAATCTCTTGAAGCCCTCTGGCAGTTTCTTTTTATTTTATTTATTATGACTTTCATCTCCAGAATTTGCATTTAGTTCTAATGTATTAATTTTTATCTCTTAGTGGATATTGTCCACTTGATGAAATATTTTCATATCTTTTTGTTCTTAAGCATAGTTTTTTCTAATTTTTTAAAACTTTTTAATGTTTATTTATTAAGAGAGGAGAGTGAGAATCCCAAACAAATTCCAAGCTGACAGCATGAAGCCTGAAGCAGGGCTCCATCTCAGGAACCATGAGATCATGACCTGAGGTAAAATCACAAGGTGAATGTCCAACTGACTGAGCCACCCAGGTGTCCCTCTTTGAACATATTTATAAAACCTTCTTTATAAACATTGTCTGCTAAGTCCACATTTAAGATTCTCACAAGCATTTCTTCTTGCTTGGGTTATAATTTACTATTTTTTGCATGCCTTATAATTATCATTATTATTACTAATAGGTGAACATTTTACATTTTTAGATATATCCTAGTGAGTCTGGATTCTGATTTCCACTTCTTTCTGGAGCTGTTTAGTGTGCTTGTTTGTTTGTTTATGTATTTAGATGATACAGTGTTTTAGCAGGAGTTAAAAAATCGCTGATGTGTGAAACCTTCACAATGTTCCTCAGAAAGTGCATCCCTGGGCATGCATATAGTCACCTCTTTAGATCAGGGGTTTGTACTCTATTTGAAGGTCTCTTTTCTTTTTTTCTCTCTTAAGGTATCTTCTTCTTTCAGTGTCAAAGATCAAAGAGAGGTGTGTCTAAAACTGTTACTCCAGGTGTAAACTCTGTTCTGTATTCTCTGAATTATATAGTGTAACTAAGAACTCTTCTTACTGCAGCAAAGATATTATAAATTTGCCTGACATTTTCATCACATAGAAGGAACTGATAACCAATGAAATAACTATTTGTTATATACTTTGTTGTATCACATTCCTCACATGGCCTTCCTACGTTTTCAAATTCAGGGGGGAAAGTTCTATGTCAGAAATAGTGAGCAGAATATAATTGGACATATTTGTACCATAACATTGGTCTTGTGGATTACATTCTAAATAAATACATTCTATAATGATACCTAGCTAGTTTTACATTCATACTTAATACAAGAGTTTAACTAATTTAAGAAATTCATGAAAAGTTTTGCCCATATAATAATAAACAAGAGATACCTCTGTTATTAAAAATTCATACTTAATTAAACTCTGGAGAAGATAAATCAACCTAAAACATTAGATTTTTAAAATTCTTGTTCTTACCAGGGAGAACTTCTGATTGTGTCTTGAATTGTCCCTTTTTGATACCTCTTCCCATCGCATCTGTCAAATGTTCTACATTAGTCCCTATAGAAATTAACATATTTCAAATCACTTTGTATAATAATCATTTACATATAAGTGTGTGTTTGCATGTGTGTATTTATAGAACTAAATAACTAGCAATTCATTATTGTTAGCATAGAAAGGAGTTATATTGAAAATATCTGCATTGGGATATCACAAAACCTTAAATTGGAACAGATGGAACAATTACATTAGCCATGTTACATTGAAGTTAGAGGTGTCTAATGCTATCCAGGGAATGACAAATTTGGTGTAATACCTTATGCTACGTAATTCCTTAACTATGACTTTTCTATACGATATTATCTCATAAAAATCAAAATCATCCCAGAGAATTTATGACAATGGTATATCTTCCAGGTTTACACTAAAACCATACTCATTCTGTAGAGATGTACCTGGTGAGGCAGAACTTTATATTTGTTTCAACAGGACAGCTATAAACCACAGACTCCTTCGTCATAGAAACTAGCCATGAGTCATAAGTTCTTTGACTAGCTCAGGAAAATTTTAATTCCCTTTTAGGTTATGTAATTGTAAATCATGTAGGCATCAGTGATGGAAAGAATAATAAGATACAAGAATAATAAAATATAAGATAATAATGTATAAGAATAATAGGATATTCATTGGACCAAGAGGTTCTCTGAGGTTCCTTTAGCATGTGGAACTGTGGCTTGCAAGGAGGAAATAGTAAAATTTGCATCACTCTCAGGAATCTGATTAGAACCATTTCCATTTGATTTTTTTATGGGACTTCAACTTTGCCATAATTAACTAAGTTCAGTGATTTAGAAAAGATATTAAAGTTATTAAAAGAGGATTCATACTGAAAACAGGATGATTAGGATTGGTGACTTAAAGTCTACTGCTGGGCCAAAAAGTTTAGTGGTAGACGTTGAGGCTAATAGAACACATAAATACAGTTTGAGCCCTCTCATGATGCTGACACTGTAAAGTAGAAACTTTGCTTTAAAGAAATGACTGAATTCAAGAATAGATATAAAAGGTAGCATTATGATTCGAGCAGCTTACAGGTACCATTTCACATTCTATACAGAGAGGGTAACATCCGGGGCATTATTAACAAAATAAATACAAATGCATCAGATTAGGCAGAACAATTTTCAAAATGAATTAACGACATTTTCTGAAAGTAATATGAGCTATAGGGACACAAAACTGGGGAGCATTAAACATGTATTTTAGCTGCTCTGGTCTTTCTCCAAAAGATAGAAGTAAAAAGAATGGAGTCATTTGATTCTGTAAGGATGCAGGTTTGATTCAGGTTTCCCCTCTGACCTTGAAGGCCAGCTAACATCATTAACATTTCTGAGGGCGGGCCTAAAGATGGAGGTTAAGTCACACCCTACCTGAGGGTCCTAGTCACGCCCTACCTGAGGGTTCTGGGTCCACTCTGTAATTGGTTAAAGTTACTGTCAATGATGTGATGCTATATTGATTGGACCCCTGTACCTGTGTCACAATTTCCTGTAACTCCCCTTCCCAAACTCATAAAAGACCCTGCCCCGCCATGTTCGGGGCTCACTCCA